>PVJS01004901.1:0-42795 GCA_004027185.1 Glis glis | reverse complement strand
GCAAAATTTAAGTTTTTGTCACCATAACCTTGATTGTCAATGTCAATTCATGCTGAATATGTTCATTTTATAGAAATCACTAATTATAAATCTTACCTCAATAATAATGTAAGGGCCATTATATTTTGGAAAAAATAAGAAAAATAATAAACCCTTTGAACATTTAAAAAGATGGATGATAGTAAGCCATGCTGTATATGGTACCCTTAATCTAAAAATGCTGAGTATAAATCAAATCCTATTAGAAGGCAGTTATAAAACAGCAATTATGAGGCCCTGTGCGGTAGGCAAGACGGGGGTTTGGAGTCAGAAGACCTGAAAATAAAAAACACTTCGCTCCAAAATCCCAAGCAAACTAAACAACCTATCTGAGTCTCAACTGCCTCCTTTGGAAAATGAAGATAAGGATAATAAGATAAATATATTCTGCCTAGAAAAGGCACCTAACACAGTGCCTAGGATAAAAATAGGTTCTCAAATACTTGTGTGGTAGACACAGTTGCATTACTGTTACTTTGTTAAGGTTGTAAACATAGCTCCACTTAGCTATTCTGTTCACCTGAATTTTTCTAACACTGCATGCAAACCATCCTATTTTATCTTTATACTGCATATTAGAAACGAGCTTCTTGCCCCCACAAGTCTACTTGTTGGCGTAGTCTTTTTCACAATAGATATGCAACAATTTGTCATCTTAAAAATGCATACTTACAAAGCAGACCCCCAAAACTCCGTGTCGCTCCCCTCTGAGCTCAGTGCTCTTCTTAGGCATATATGCCTGCCTCCTATCATTTCTTCATGAGGTTCAAGGCAAAAGGTCTAGTCAAGCAGATGATCTTTGGTTGCCTCTGCACTGTCCCCAAACCACCTACAGATAAATGAAACAAGGGGATAAAACATACCTACAATTTTAATTTTTTTTAAACTGGGGATTGAACTCAAGGGTGTTCTACCTCCAAGTTATACATCCAGCCCTTTCTATTTTTTTATTTTGGAACAGGGCCTCTCTAAATTGCTGACGCTGGCCTCAAACCTGCAATCCTCCCACCTCCGCCTCCCAAAGATTATGAGCGTAAGCCACCACACCCAGCAGCTCTAAATGTTTTTAATTAAAAGATATGAAAACTTAGCTCAACCTCCCTATGTACAAAGTATAACATATAAGAACAGGGGAAAAGCTCCTACAGTTATCCGAAAGCCCAGACCTCCTCCCTGGAATTCTTCACATCCAAGTGCCAGCCAGAGTATTCCTCACAGGTATCTTTTGCCCATGCCTAGTCACCCCCTGAGCATTTTAGAGCATGCTGCATTGTGAATCATAGCCCATGTCTAGCCAAAAATGCCATCCCTGAGCATTTCTATGAGTTGGTAAAGTCAGTCAGGTAACGAAAACCACATGTTATCTCCAAATTTGATGGCCCAATTGTATTTCTAAGCCACTCTAAGCCTCTTAGAGGAAATATTTTATATGCTTCCCAGTTCTTTCCAACTTGATATTGCACATAAATAAATAAAAGTAAAACGCCTTTGGTTGTAAGAAAGAACTACAGACAGAAATATTTTCAATTCTTTGTGAATGTTTTCAAAACAGTGTATAAGAATCCACAGAAAGTTAAGAGCACTGTAGCTGTCCATATAAGATGTAGATCCGGGTATACATCAATAAGCCCTTTCAAGAAGAAGGTATTCTGAGTCAGGCATGGTGGCACACACCTGTAATCTCAGTACTTGGGAAGCTGAGACAGCAGGATTGCAGGTTCCAGGACAGCCTCAGCAAAGTATCAAGACTCTCAGCAACCTAGCTAGACCCCGTTTCGAAACAAAAAATAAAAAATGGGCTGGGGGTGTAGCCTGGAGGTAGAATGCCCCTGATTTAATCCCCAGCACCACCAAAGGAGGAAGGGGGGGGAGTAATTCTGAAAAAGTCAATGAAAATAAACTGTTGAGCCAGGTGCTGTGGTGCATGCCTATAATCCCAATACAGAAGGATCACAGGTTCGAAGACAACTTCAGCAACTTAGTGAGACTCTCATCAACCTAACAAGACCCTGCTTCAAAATAAAAAAAAAAAAAATAGAGCTGGAGGTGTAGCTCAGAGGTAGAATGCCCCTAGGTTCAATCCCCAGCAAAAAATAGTAATAATAATAAATAAACCGTTGAAAGAGAGTTCAGTGACCCGTTATGCAATGACAGAGAAGACATGCCAACAGGACACAGGTGTGGTACACAAGTCACTCTTCTAACTAGGCAGCAACCTTCACCCCATGAGATGAGTCACAGATACAATGAAATTTCTCTGTGCCAGTTGAAGCTGCCAAAGTTTTAATCTTCTCTCTGTATTGCATGTAGTCACAAGCCATATGTGGCTACTGAGCCTGAGAAATCTGGACAATTCAAATTGATACATGCCATAAATGTGCCATAAATATATACCAGATTTTGAAGACTTGGCAGTCACATAGGATACAAGAAATAAATAGGTAAAAAGGAGACAGATGGGAACAGAAAAAGTAAAATATAACTTTAATATAAGAACCTGGTGCTAAAGTATCTCAACCTTTACTCCTCAAAAGAGTTCTCTTTCCCAGGCCTGTCTCTCCCAAATTTCTGGGAAATCTGTAGATCCTAGAGTTAATTGAAAGAAACTATAATTGCCCTGTGCATTGTTAACAAGACAGATATGATACCTTGAGAAACATGTAATTTAGGACACTCTGCAGCTTATCAGTCAATCAGATAATAAAGACCTTGATCAGCCTGAGGACCCTAAGGTTGAGGAGACCTCAGGACCGCCAGAAACTGCCTCAGGACTACTGACTGAGATCATCCTCCCTAAAGCTGACCAGACACTGCCTCGGGGACTACCAGACTGAAGTCATCCTCACATATCTCCTCTAGTCTACCCTTCACAAAAGTCCCCTATAAGAAAAGAGCCCTGCACTCCCTAAAATGTCTCTCTCCCTCGAGATGGCCTGCATTCTCCCTTGAATGTGTATTTCCTACTTTCCTAAATAAACCTCTATGTCTCTGACAGGCACTTGCTGAAATTCTTTTTTTTTTTTTCCAGTACTGGGGATTGAACCCAGGGGCATTCTACCTCCGAGCTACACCCCCAGCCCTATTTTTTATTCTTTATTTTGAAACAGGGTCTCACGAAGTTGCAGAGGGCCTCACTAAGTAGCTGAAGCTGGCAGTAAACCCGGATCCTCCGGTCTCTGCCTCCCAAGTACTGGGATTACAAGCGTGTGCCACTACGCCCAGCCTGAAATTCTTTTCTGTCACGTTAGCCAAGGACTCCTCAGATCCTGAGTTCCTGAGGTGAGGAATGGACCTGTCAACCCAACAGTACTATTTTTTTAAAAAAAGAATACAAGTCAGGTATGGTGGGACACGCCTGTAATCCCAGTACTCTGAGACAGGAGGATCGCAGATTCAAAGCTAGACTCAGCAACGTAGAGGGGATCTCAGCAACTTAGCAAGACCCGGTTTTAAACTAAAAAGTAAAATAGGGCTGGGGGTGTAGCTCAGAGGTAGACTGCCACTGGGTTACAAAATATCTCAATAAGTTTTATATTTGCCACATGTTGAATACATTTTGATACATTGTGCCAAATAAATTATTAAAATTAGTTTCACCAGTTCCTTTTTACTTTTTTTCTTTTATTTAAAACAAGGTCCTAGCCGGGCCTGGTGGCACATGCTTGTAATCTCAGTACTTGGGAGGCTGAGACAGAAGGATCACAGGTTCAAGGACAGCCTCAGCAAGTAGTGACTCTCATCAACCTAGCCAGACCCTGATTCAAAATAAAAAATCGCATAAAAAATCGGGCTGGAGCCGGGCGTGGTGGTGCATGCTTGTAATCCCCGTACTTTGGGAGGCAGAGACTGGAGGATCCAGGTTTGCGGCCAGCCTCAGCTCGCTCTCTCTCTCTCTCTCTCTTTCTCTCTTTCTCTCTCTCTCTCTCTCTTTACTTAGTGAGGCCCTCCGCAACCTCGTGAGACCCGGTTTCAAAATAAAGTAAAAAAAATAGGGCTGGGGGTGTAGCGCAGAGGTAGAACGCCCCTGGGCTCAATCCCCAGTACCGCAAAAAAAATATACAAAAAAAAAATCGGGCTGGGGGCATAGCTCGAAGGTAGAATGCCTCTGGGTTCAATCCCCAGTACCACAAAAATTAATTAATTAATTAACCAATTAATTAATTAACTAAAACAAGGTCTTGCTAAGTTGCTGAGGATCTCCTCACTGAATTGCTGAGGCTGGCCTTGAACTTTTGATCCTCCTGTCTCAGCACTGGGATTATAGGCACATGCCACCAAACCCGGCTCTTTTTAGTTTTTTTTTTTTTATGTGGGTACTATAAAACTTTAAATTACCTGTGTGGCTCACATTATATTTCAACTAGACAACACTGTTCTGCATAACCAGTAAGTTAACAAATACTAAGCACCTGCTCTGCGCCAGATACTTTACATAATACTTAGATCACAGCTGCAAAGCATAATTGAGTTTTACCGGACACCTGCGTTAAGAGACTAGCTCTATGAAGCCAAGAAAGGATGCAGCTAGGATTCAATGTCAGTTATTCCCAGGAAATAATTCAAATAAGGGACTGCTAACCAGCTAAGGCTGGGGCAACTCCTATATTGGCACAGGAAAAACAGGTGACTGATACAGCGTTCCCAAGGGTAGCAAACTTTCTGTGATTACAGAACAGACACCAAAAAAATTAAAAAAAAAAAACACCAAGCAATATCCCAGGACAGGCAAGCAGATGCCAGACCGTTCTCTGGAAGACCTACAGTATGAGTCCCATCTCCTAGACAGCCAAAGCGCCGCAGAGCCTAGTGGCAGGGCGAGCTGCTCCCAGAGGGCAAGGTAGTCCAGATTCCCCGGGGCACTTGGCCAGGACCTGACCGTGGACCCCCATGCCGAGGGGTGATGGAGACACGCGATCGCGGCCCACCCCGCCGCACTCTTCAGCCACCCACGGCCCCACCCCAGATCTCCGCGCAGTCGGGGTGTCCCCACCCCGGGACAAGGAGAAGTGGGCCCTCAAACGTCAAGATCAGAGAGGGAAGCGGTAGAGAAAGCGCAAGGGGCGCTGGGGGCGGGTACCTGAGCCAGAAGATGACTCCAGGTCCTCAATGCCGGATCATCGCCGAGGCCCACCCGGCTCCCGCGGCTCCCAGCGACCCAGAAGGTGCAACTGACCAAACGCGGCGGCGCAACCGACTCTGCTCTCCCTAGACTCGCCGCTATGGCAACTTGAACTAGCCGCCCAGCCGCGGCGAGAGTCCGGGACGCGCTGCCGCCGCTTGGCCCTCTGGGAGTTGTAGTCCATCCCTTCTGCAGTGCAGGGAGTTACTAGGGGGCGCGGCCCGGAGAAACTGCAAGTCCCAGCATGCCGTGCAGCCCGCCTGAGGGTGCGTTTCCCGGAAGAAGCCGGATCAGCAGGCTCCGAGTCCCTGGGCCGCGCCCTCTGGCCCTGCTCTAGTTTTGTTTTTTTTTTTAAAGGGCCAGTAGCTTGTGTAGGAGGCACACTCCAGAGAGAAAGTGCATTAAAAAACTGCTTTGCCTCTGACTGTAATATTACTCCTAGGGGAACAGGGGAGAATAATTTCCAGCAGTAAAATATAAAAATTTCCCTCCCTACCCAGGCATTATGTCTTATTCCAAAGGCTCATAAATTCTTAGAAATGGGAGCAGAGAACATTAATCAAGCCGCTCAGGCCTGGAAAGAGTAGTGACTTGCCTAAGATCACACAGCTCATTTGTGGAAATTAAGCAGAGTGTGAGGCTGTCACTTCCTCACTGAGACCCTCAGTCTGGGGCCTCCTCTCCTGGGAATTAAACAAAGAATTTCATGCATGTTAGTCAAGCACTCTGCCACTGAGCTACACCCCCAGCATAGATATATTTCATATACTCACATTGAACTTTAACTGGAAGTGATCTTACCCACAGCAAGATCCCCCCAGAGCCTTGTTAGTATTATAGAAAGCCTCATATGACTGTGACTAAAACAGGAGTAGGCACCTGAAATAATTTGAGCCTATCAGGCTCTTTACACTTTGAGAATTTAAAATTGAATCAAGTTCCCAATTTATTGCCCGAATAGTCTTGATGTAATGTACAGATAGGAGTCAAGGCTATGATAATGAGGTGGCCATCTTCATCTATGCTCAAGAAGTAGCCAGAAAAGCTAATCTACAGTGACAACAAGAGATAACAAGTAGAAAATAAGCCTAAGAGAATACAGCCCTGGCTCCTGGCACCTTCCGAGTTCCTGGTTCCGTATCCTTTGCTATTCCTACTTATATTCTCTGTACGTATTTGTGTTCCATGACGCACTAGAGGAAGCTGAACGTGGTTAAATGCACAGGTTCTGGACCCCGACCACTTAGATTCAAATCTCAGGCATAATATCTGCTAGCCATCATGTGACCTCTATGGAGTTACTTAGTCACTCTTTGCCTTCATTTCTCCTTCTGACAAATGTGGATAAAAATAATGTCTCATGATCACAGTTCTTTGGGGGATGGAATAAGTATGTGAATCATGCATCCTAGTGCTCCTAGCAAGCATTCAATGTATGTCAGCTGGTACATACCGTGATAGCCCAACATGTCAGTTCCATGGACACTGGGACTTTATTTTGTTCTAGATGCTTAGAAGAAAGAATATACCTTGTTGCTTCATGATAATTGCCCTTCTGAAGCTTAAGATAAGTTCTCTTGGTTAAAATCCAAAGACTTTTAACTAAGATTATACTGGTGAAGCCAAACTGCCCACCCTGAGATTTGAGGTACTAATTTCACACCTAGTTTCTTTCTTTTTATTTCTTTTTATTGTCTTTCTTTTTGTGGAAGGGTGGTACTGGGGATTGAACCCAGTGGCATTCTACCTCTGAGCTACACCCCCAACCCTTTTAAATTTTTTTGTTTTGAAACAGGGTCTCCCTAAGTTGCTGAGAGTCTCATTACATTGCTGAGGCTGTCCTCAAACCTGAAATCCTCCTGTCTCAGCCTCCCAAGAACTAGAATTACAGGTGTGCACCACCACCCTCGGCTCACACCTAGTTTCTTCTTTTTTTAAATTTCATTTTATTAATGCATTGCAATCATACATCTTGAAGGACATCAGGGTGGTTGATGTATACATGCAGTCATCGGTCAATTAGCCCTCCCCGATTCCCACCCCCCCTGCCTCCCCCATCCCTCCTTCCCGTTTTCAGCATAGTAGTTGACTTTGATATCTTTGTGTAAGTCCATCCTGTGCACCAGTTTGTTTCCCTTCCACCTCCCCCAGTTAGTTCACCTTCTTAGCTCATCTGAGGTTGTCTCTCTTTGTCTGGAGTCCCTCCTGTGCGGGGTTGTGGCTCATTCCCTCAGCACTGGGGTACTCTGGGGGCGGGGCTGGGGGTTTGCCCACCCCCACGTCCCCAGTGCCAGGGGGAGGGGTTCTCTGGGGTCCGGGCCAAGGGCTCACCTGCCCCACGTCCCCAGCACGGGGGTGGGGGGTCCCCGGGGACAGGGCCCAGCGTTCACCCGCCCCGTGTCCCCAGTGCCGGGGGGAGGGGTTTCCGGGGATGGAGCCAAGGGTCACCCACCCCACATCCCCAGTGCTGGGGGTCCCCGGGGGCGGGGCCAAGAGTTCACCCACCCCGCATCCCCAGCGCTGGGGGGAGGGGTTCTTTGGGGGCAGGACCAAGGGCTTACCCACCCTGCGTCCCCAGAGCTGGGGGTGAGGGGTTCTCTGGAGGCGGGGCCAAGGGTTCACCAACCTCCCGTCCCCAGTGCGGGGGGTTTCTGGGGGCGGGGCCGGGGGCTGACTCGCCCATGTTCTCAGTGCTGGGCCATGTAGGGGGACATGTCTCATCTATCTATGTCCTCAGTTCTGGGGTGTTCCAGGACAGTGTTGGGCTGCTCATGAGGGGCCGTGGCTCGCCAGCTCGTGTTCTCAGAGTTGGGCTGCTCCTGTGTATGGCCACCTCTTCTTTGTCTCTCCTCATCACACTCGTTGTGGGAGCAGAGGCTCACGGCCCACCCCTTGAAACCATCATCGTTGTAGGTGCAAGTCTGGATTGACTTGGGCTTCACCATGTTCCGGAGTTGATCGGTTTCAATGGTGGTCTATAGTCTCTGGTTTCACTGGAATCTGCTCTCTCTTTGCTGTTGGTCTCCAGGAGTCGCGGTGTAGGCGTGGCCCCGCATAGATGGCGCCTTCACCTCTACTCTCCACTTACCAGGTGAAATGCATGGAGTTCTGTTTAGCCCCCCGCCCTGTCTGCTGCCTCGCACTCCGCTGCTCTTCGGCTCTCTTTGTTTTGTTGGGTTTTGTCTGCCCCACTTTACTTGTTAAGAAGCAATCTTCCCACTGGCCTATTTCCGAGTTTCGGTGTGCTGGCGACACGCTGCCTCCCTTTATCTCACTCACCCGTGTTCTCATTGCTAGGCAGCTCCAGGGGGCCATGCCATGTCTGTCCATGTCCTCGGTGCTGTGGTATTCTGTGCTGGTGCTAGTCTACTCCAGGGGGGCTGTGTTTCATCCGCTCGTTTTCTCGGTGTTGGGCTGCTCCTGTGCCCGGCCACCTCATCTATGTCTCTCCGTGTCACTTTCTTTGCGGGGGCTGAGGCTCGCATCCCACCCTTTGCAGTTGTCACCGTTGTAGGTGTGGATCTGGTTCAACTTGGGCTTCATCATGATCCAATGTCGACTGCTTTCGATGGTGGGCTATAATCGCTGGTTTCACAAGAATCAGCTGTTTCTTTGCTGGAGGATTCCGGGGGCCGCGCTGCTGGCATGGCTCAGCCAAGATGGCGCCTTTGTCTCTGCTCTCTGCTTACCAGGTGAAATGCTCTGAGCTCCCTACTGCCCTCCGCTCTTTGCACTGCCTCGCATTCCGCTGCACTTTGGTTCTCATTGTTTTATTGAGTTTTGGCTGCCCTACTTTTCTTTTCAAGATGCAGTCTTCCCACTGGCTGAGCTCCAACTCTCGGAGCACCAGTGACACGCTGCCTCTCGCTATCCCGCCATCTTGGTCCTCACACCTAGTTTCATGAACAGTCTCATCAGAAATACTTTGGGCAAGCTGGGCATAGTGTCACATGCTTGTAATCTCAGTACTTGAGAGGCTGAGACCAGAGGATCCGGGTTTGCGGCCAGCCTCAGCTACTTAGTGAGGCCCTCTGCAACTTACTGAGATCCTGTTTCAAAATAAAGAATAAAAAATAGGGCTGAGGGTGTAGCTCAGAAGTAAAATGCCCCTGGGTTCAATCCCCAGTTCCACACACACACACACACACACAAAATACTTTGGGTAACATCAAACACCTACATAGGATAATCAATAAAGAGGTTCCAGAGAACTGGTGTATAGTTCAGCAGTAAAGTATCTGCCTAGCAGGTGCAAGGTTCTGGGTTCAAGCCTAGGCACTGCAAAAAAAATAAATAAAATAAAAAAGAAAGAGGTTCCGGAATGGGGCTAGTCTGAAAGTATTGACATGATCATCGTAACTCAACTCCTCCTGGATGGATGAGACTGGAGGAGGGAAGACATCTATCATCTAAGAAGTTGGGTGGTGGACAGAGGCAGTGTTCTCTCAAGTAGTAGGGACAGAAGTTGTGTTTCATGAATACCTTGCAAACTCACACCTCTGCAAAACAGCAACACCAGACCCATGAGGTGCATGGAGCAGGAAAAGACAGTCGAAATTTTTCCTTAAATATTTTTCCCCTTGACTCTCCCCCTACCACCATTCAGTCAGCTAAGCTATTCTGCGCTCATGGCCTTAGAGACCAGAGATAGAGGGAAGGAGCAGAGGTGAGGGTGAAAAAGAAGAAACGGAAAAGACAGTCTTCCTGGCTTTGGGGTATTCAACATAAAAATTCTCAGACAGGACTGGCTACAGGACTTGATTGACCCAGCACAAAATTAAAATGAGAGGCCCTAGTTCAAAACCCATTAACAATGTCAAAATGGCAACAACCAAGCATTAAGCCAAGTAACAGGCCCTTCTTTTTTATTTTATTATTTATTTATCATTTATTTACTTATTTATTTATGTATTTTTGTGGTACTGGCGATTGAGCCCAGGGGCATGCTACCACTGAGCTACACCCCCAGCCCTTTTTTATTTCTTTGTTTTGAAACAGGGTCTTGCTAGGTTGCTGAGAGTCTCACTGTGTTGCTGAGGCTGTCCTCAAACCTGCCAATCCTCCTGTCTCAGCCTCCCAAATACTGGGATTACAGGCATGTGCTACCACGCCCAGGCCCTTCTGAATACAGGATCCTGTGAGATTGCACAGGTCACAAACTCAAGAAGCTCTGGCATAAGCAAAGGAGTTGGAAGAAAGTATCATGAACAAGAGCAGTCCTCCAAAAGAAAAAAGGCATATGACTGGGAATATGATACAACACACAGAAGAAGAGGGTCCTGGAATGGGGGTGGAGCATGGGAGGTTGGAGCACAGACTTGAAGGTGTAGGGGGGAAATTGAAGTCCATAAAAATCTATGTCCAAGCAAGCACTATTCATCACCTGAACCTAACTGTCCTGCCCATAGGCATCAGGGGAAGATGCCCCTTCAAAAGCAGTCTATGTTTTACCCTGTCTTCCCAGCACAGGTGATGGACACCTGTATCATTTGACCTTGCTTGGTTCCATCTAACCACCACAGATAACCAAGCCCCCAGTACTATCACAGCACAATTATAAGTCATAAGAAAGATACCAGCTAAGCATGGTGGCACATGCCTGTAATCTCAGTACTTGGGAGGCTGAGACAGGAGGGTGGCAGGTTCGAGGTCAGCCTCAGCAACTTAGTGAGACCCTGTTACAAAATAAAACTAAAATAGGGCTGGTGGTGTAGCTTGGAGGTAGAATGCCTCTGGGTTCAATCCCTAGTACAGAAGGAGGAGGAGGAGGAGGAGGAGGAGGAGGACAATAGCAGCAACAGCAACAGGAAGAGGAAACCACATCAAATGCTATAGGTAAAGTAAAAAGGAAATCCCTTTACAAAATCAATATTTTGATTTGATGGGACTGAATGGAACAGTGGTAAAAATCCACTCTCTTGACACAAGCAGGAAATAATCGGAAGTAGTTGTTGACTCAAATTTTCAAGCCAACTGCAGGTGTAAGAAAGCTTGACATAAGGGATGAGATGTTGAGACCACGGTACTGCCCGCTGCTCCTATGTTCATCTTTAGCCATTTGTTCTGTAGCAGCATGGTTGATACCTGATATTCTTTCCATTCACACATTTCTAATCGTAAGTAGTTATCACCGTCATGAGCATCACAGTTTTATAACACAGCAGTTCAGATGCATACCACTTTCTGATATTTGAACTATGTTAATGGCTCTTCTGGAAAAAAAAAGAAAGAAAGAAAACATAGTATCCCATAGCTTTTCTCATTTATTTGTTACATTTAACAGGGTGTGTGTGTGTGTGTGTGTGTGTATGTTTAATGGATCTGAGTGCAAACACTTTTCTCTTAATTTAACACCTTTCACATCTCGTGTTTATTTGCCCCACTTCCAAGTTATGCTAAGGTAAGAAAATTGCCTTAATGATTATCATAGCAGTTTGTTGAACAGGCTATTAGAACATGTCATCCTGAAAGCTTGTTCCAATTCACTGAATTGAAACTGTCAGACACAGAAGATTTTACTCACATTACAATCTCTACTAAGCCACTCTTATGCTGTCAAAGTATTGGTTTAAAATGCTATAGATTTCAGCACACCACTTCTGTTCCCAGCAAATATGGAGTCACAAAGACCAGATGTACACTCCTATCAGAATTAAAACAACAGAAACAGGTGAAATAAGGCTTCTCAAGACAGTGGGCATCAGACAAAGAAGGACAGTGATCTCTGAAGACAGGAAACAAATAAAGAAAGCCTTGTGACTGCCACAAGTTACCGCCTTAGGAAAGTATCTAGGCCGCAGTGCAAGGAGAAGGAACCCAGGCAGAGCCCTGTGAATGCTCTGAAGACACAGCTGAGAGTCTGGGAAAAGGAAGATAGATGGAGTTCTCAGGACAAAAAGACAGGAGGGGACAGACCGTGTAGAGAGAAAACTTCAGAGAACTACAATAGGTCTCCCAGGGAATATGCAGCAGAGTACGAATCATTACATACATGTGAAGAGCTGAGGCTAGAGAAAAAGCACCTAAGGACATCAGAGGGAACGGTGCCTGTCACCCAGGACCAGGAGTAGTGACCACTCCCAAGAGCCAGACAAACTCCTCAGAATTCACAGTGCGTTGGATAGAGTGCCCAAAAGGGTCTTGCCTCAGAAATGGGGAAGGATTAGCCTCAGAGTAAATACTGCTCTGGTCTCACCTAAAACAAGATCCAAACTGGACATGGTGGTGCACACCTGTAATCCCAGTACTTGGGAGGGTGAGACAGGAGGATTATAGGTTCAAGGGCAGCCTCAGCAGCTTAGCAAGATCTTTAGCAACCTAATGAGACCCTGTTTCAAAACAAAAAATAAAAAGGGCTGGGGGTGTAGCTCAGAAGTAGAAGGCCCCTGGGTTCAATCCCCAGTACCAATAAATAAATAAATAAATAAATAAATAAATAAACAAACAAACAAACAAACAAACAGGATCCAAGAATATATCAAACTGCTTCAATGGAATTTAACCATGTCTGATAATAAATCTCAAGATTATTTTTTATGAATGCACAATCTAGTGCCAAAAAGTGTAGCATTTGCGATGTCTGCCATCCAAACAAAGATGATCAGGCGGGCAAAGGAGCAGCAAAAGGCAACCATTTTAGGGAGAAAAATCAACCCAGACTGACAAAGATACTAGAATTATCAAATAAGGACGTTGCTGTGGGTTGAACTGTGTCCACACAAAAAGATATATTGACCTTCTAACACCTGGAGCCTACAAATGTGACCTTATTTAAGAACAAAGTCTTGGTAGATATTCAAGTTAAATTGGCATCATACTGGATTGGGCACTAATCCAACAACTGATATCCTTATAGGAAGAGGGAAATTTGGATACAAGACACACAGGGACATATGATGATGGAGGAGAGATTACAATGGTGCAAGCCAAGGAGCAAGGGTTTCTGGCAACCACTGGAAGATAGGAAGAGTCAAGGAAAAATCCTCCCCTAGAACCTTCAAAGAGAGCATGCCCCTCTTAATTCATCAGTTGCAGATTTCTGGCCAAAAGAGCAGTGAGCAAATTAATTTCCCTTATCTTAAGCCACCAAATTTGTGAAACTAATACAGACATCAAAAGACTTCCTGTGTTTTGTATATTCAAAAAGTTACGTAGAGAAGGAAAATTACATACATGGTGGTGCACACCTGTAATCCCAGTACTTGAGAGGTTGAGACAGGAGGATCGCAGGTTTGTGGCCAATCTCAGCAACTTAGGGAAACCCTGTTTCAAAACAAAAAGTAAGCAGGGCATGGTGGTGCATGCCTATAATACCAGTACTTGGGGGGCTGAGACAGGAGAATCACAGCTTTCAGGTCAGCTTCAGCAACTCAAAAAATAAATAAATAAATAAATAAAAAGGACTGGGAGGTGTAGCCAAGAGGTAGAATGCCCCTTGGTTTAATTCCCAGTACCAAACAATTAAAAAAAGTTACATAGAAATAGGGAAAATATGAAAAAGCCATAAATTGAACTTTTAGAAATGAAAACCACACTTTGTGAGATAAAACATACACTGGATAAGGTTAGCGACAGATTAATTATTGCAGAAAAGGGAGGGGGAAGAGTACTGAATTTGAAGGCATACCAAAAAAAAACTATCTAAAATAAAAAACGGAGAGAAAAATAATTTTCTTAAAGCAAAATGTTTCAATATACTCTTTGTGAGAGAACTTTGATCAGCCTAACATACATATAATAATTGGAATCCCAAAGGAGAGGAAAGAGATAAGGAAACAGAAAAAGTCTATGGCAAACCAATGACTGAAATTTAACAAATTTGATGGAAACCATAAACACATAGATGTAAGAATTTCAAAATACCCTAAACACAAGAAACATGAAGAAATCTGGGCATGGTGGCACATGCCTATAATCCCAGTACTTGGGAGGCTGAGACAGGAGGGTCATAGGTTCAAACCCAGCCTCATTAATGTCGCAAGAATTTCAGCAACCTAGCGAGACCCTATTTCAAAATAAAAAATAAAAAGGGCTGGAGGGTGTAGCTCAAAGATAGAATGCCCCTGGGTTCAATCCCCAGTTATCCCTCCCAAAACAAGAAGAAATATGAAGAAAATACCTCAAGGTGCATACATTACAATCATAAATTATTTCAACTACTAGTTGAAAGAGAAAGTCTTAAGTGCAGCCTAGATGGAAGCATATTAAAAGGAACAAAAGAAACTATAACAGAATAGTTGTCTTTGGAAACAATACAAGTAACAAGACAATAGAACAATATATTTTTTTTTGTGGTACCTGGGATCGAACCCAGGGGCATTCTACCTCCGCGCTACACCCCCAGCCTTAATTTTTTTATACTTTATTTTGAAACTGGGTCTCACGAAGTTGCAGAGGGCCTCACTAGGTAGAGAGAGAGAGAGAGAGAGAGAGAGAGAGAGAGAGAGCGAGCTGAGGCTGGCCGCAAACCCAGATCCTCCGGTCTCAGCCTCCCAAAGTACTGGGATTACAAGCGTGCACCACCACACCCAGCTGGAACAATATTTTTAAAGTACTAAAAGGAAAAAATTCTGTCCATCTATAATTGTGTATCTAGCAATGATTTCTTTTAGAAAAAGAAGGCAGAGCTGGGGAGGTAGCTCAGTGGTAGAGCACATGCCTACCATGTCCAAAGCCCTGGGTTTGATCCCCAGCCCTGCAAGAAAATAATAATAATTAATAAAATAAATAAAACTTCACTTGCTTCAAAAAAGAAGGCAACATGAACAGTTTTCCAGACACACAGAAGCAGAAATAATTCATAACCTGGCACATATGTACTCTAAGAAATGTTAAAGTTCATCAAGCCAAAGGAAAGTAATACCCGTGGAAAATATGAATTAACACTAAGGAATGTGCAAGAACAGAAAGTATTTTTATTTTATTCTATTTATTTGTGTGTGGTACTGAGGATTGAGCCCAGGGGAATTCTACCTCTGAGCTACACCCCCAGCCCTTGTTTATTTTTTACTTTGAAACAGGGTCTCCCTAAGTTACTGAGGGCCTCACTAAGTTGCTGAGGCTGGCCTTGCACCTGCAATCCTCCTGTCTCTGTCTCCCAAGTACTGGGATTACAGGTGTGTGCCACCATGCTCAGCTATGACTTTCTCATTATTTGAATCTCTTTAAAAGATTAGTGATCTTGAAAGAGATAATAACATTGTGTGTTGGGGCTTATAGCCTATGTTTAAAGAAAATGTATAGCAATAGAAGCTTAAAGTTCAGGCAGGAGAGAAGCAATGGAAGTTTATTTTTGTATGGTTCTTTTAAACCATGCATAAAGTGGTGTGGTACTATCTTAGAGGAGATTATAATAAATAAAATATCCATACTAAAACACCTAAGGTGATCACTATAATTACTGCACAGTTATAGCTAAGAGTCAGCAAAGAAGATAAAATGCTATCATAAAAATTTCTGACTTAAGCTGGGCGTGGTTGTGTACGTTTTAATCCCAGTACTTGGGAGGCTGAGACTAGAAGATCTGGGTTTGTGGCCAGCCTCAGCTATTTAGTGATGCCCTCTACAACTTAGTGAGACCCTGTGTCAAAATAAAGAATAAAAAATAGGGCTGGGGTGTAGCCCAGAGGTAGAATGCCCCTGGGTTCAATCCCCAGTACCGCAAAAAAAAAAAAAAAAAAATTCTGACTTAATCCAAAAGGGGGTTAAAAAAAGGAAAAGGGGATCAAAACACAGTGGGAAAATATATAATTAATAGTGATATTAATGATATCAAATGTAAATGATCTATACAATCCCCAAAAAAGCAGAGATGGTCATATTGTGAGCAAGACCCAACTCTATACTATTGAAATTATTTAAAGACACAAAGAGGTTAAAAGTATGAGAAAAGCAGTGCTTAAAATCCTGTATAAGGGGAGGGAGTGGGGGGACCCGGGGGAGAGCCCACCAAGTGCTGTATGTGTGTATGTCACTATCACTCTGTCTACAGAGTGATATGTCACTATCTTACATTATAATGTGAGACTCCAATGCACCAATAAAAGTATTTTTTTGTGTGGTACCAGGGATTGAACCCAGGGGCATTCTACCTCCGGGCTATACCCCCAGCCCTATTTTTTATTCTTTATTTTGAAACAGGGTCTCACCAAGTTGCAGAGGGCCTCACTAAGTAGCTGAGGCTGGCCCCAAACCCAGATCCTCCTGTCTCAGCTGCCCAAGTACTGGGATTACAAGTGTGCGCCACCACGCCTGGCTAAAAAGAATTTTTTTAAAAAATAGAAAGTTGAATTGGTTCTATCAATAGCAGAAAAAGTAAATTAAAGAGCAAAGGATATCACAAGGTATAATGAAGTTCACTTAATAATGATGGAGGAATAGACAGAATAAAAGCTCTAAAAACTCATGTACCTAAAAACAGAGCTTCAAAATATCTGAAGCAAAAATGGATAGAAATGCAATGGGAAAAGATACATATCCCCCAACGGTAGTAAAAAAAAAAAAAAAAGTGTCACTGCCCACATCTCCTTAATTGATGTAACAAATAGAAAAACCCGCAAAAATAAAGAAGACGTGAAGAGCATTACCAACAACTAGGTAGAGTCACCTATGTAGAGCACACTAACAGCTGAATATACATTTTTCCAGCACACACAGAATATTTACCAAAATAGACCATATTCTGAGTCAAAAAACAAGCCTCCCTAAACTTAAAAGTTTTCAAGTCATACAAACTATACTCTATCCCTACAATGGATTTAATTTAGAAATTAATAACAGAACAATATCTGGAAACTCCCCAAACACTTGGAAACTAAATACTAAACTCCTAAATAACTCATGAATCAAGGAAGAAATAAAGAAAGAAAAATTAAGTATTTTAAGCTAAATGAAAATAAAATTACAAGATATTAAAACCCACAAGATGTCACTAAAGTACTACTTATGGAGAAATTCTAGAGCACTGTACACCTCAATATTATATCAAAGAAAGGACTCAAGTCAATAACCTCAGCCTTAAGAAACCAGGAAAAAACTGGGCATGGTGGAACATGCCTATAACCCCAGTATTTGAGAGGCTGAGACAGGAGGATCACAGGTTCAAGGCCAGCCTCAGCAACTTAGGGAGATTCTGTTTCAAAATAAAAAATACTGGGGGTGTAGCTCAGAGGTAAAATGCCCCTGGGTTCAATTCCTAGTATCCCCCCCAAAAGAAACTAAGAAAAGATGGGCAAATTAAGCACAAAATAGTCAAGGAAAAGAAAGATCAGAGCATATATCAATGAAATAGAACATGGAATATAATAGTGAATCTATGAAACAAAAATTTGTTTCTTTGCTGGGCGTGGTAGCTCATGCCTGCAATCCCAGTACTTGGGAGACTGAGACAGGAGGAGCATAGGTTCGAGGCCTGCAACTTAGCAAGGAGGCCCTCAACAACTTAGCAAGACCCTGTTCCCCCCCCCCCAAATAAAATAGTGCTGGGGGTGTAGCTCAGAGGTAGAATGCCCCTGGTTCAACCCCCAGTATTAAAAAAAAAGCTTCTTTGAGAATATTAATGAAATTGATAAATCTCTAAATATGCTAATCAGGAAAAAAACAATGAAGACACAAAGTACCACCATCGGGTGTGAAAGAGTTGACATCAAACAAATTTTACAGATATAAAAATAAGGGAATATTAAGAGCAAACTTATGACAATAAATTCAACAACTTAGACGACATGAACAAATTCATCGAAAGACACAAACTACCAAAGTTGCCTCAAGAAGAATGTGCTAACCCAAATAGCACTATATTGATTTTTAGAAATTCAATTTGCAATTAAAAACTTTTCAATAAGGAAAACTCGCGATCCAGATAGTTTCACCAATGAATTCTGCCAAATAATTAAGAAATAAACACCAACTCTACACAAACTTTTAAAGAAATTTGAAGAGGAGGGAATATTTCTCAACTGAGTCTGTGACAGAATTTACTACCCTGATACCTAAACAGGACAAAGAAATCACAGAGAAGAATAACAGACAGTATTCTTTGTGAACAGCTATGCAAACCAGCTAACCAGAATTTTAGCAAATTTAGTCCAGTAGTGTATATTTAAGAAGATAATAAGTATTTCACAATCAAGTGGAGTTTATCCCTGGAAAAAATGCAAGGTGCATTTAACTTTCAAAAGTCAATCATGATTTACCATGTTAACAAATTACTATGGAACCACTACAATCAGGATTGAGAACAGTTTCATCACCCAGAAAGTGCTCTGGAACCCATCTGCAGTCAGCCTCTCCTCTGAACCCCAGTCCTTTGCAATCACTGATCTGTTCCCTGTCCCTCGAGTTTGCCTTTTTGAGAATACCAGATAGGTGTTTACACGAATGGTTACATGTAAATACCTAATCTTTTGAGTGTGGTTTCTTTCACTTAGCATTATGCATTGGAGGTTCTTGTATGATTTATACGAATCAGCCCATTCGTGTTTATTGGTATTCCGTTGTATGGATGTGTATGGATCTGTTCGTTCATTACCTGAATGAAAGACCGTGGGTCGTTACCAGCTTTGAGTGAGTATGAATAAAGATTCTATAAGCCGGGCATGGTGGCGCATGCTTGTAATCCCAGTACTTGGGAGGCTGAGGCGGGAGGATCCGGATTCACAGCCAGCCTCAGCTACTTAGTGAGGCCCTCCGCAACTTCGCGAGACCCGGTTCCAAAATAAAGTATAAAAATAGGGCCGGGGGTGTAGCGCGGAGGTAGAATGCCCCTGGGTTCAATCCCCGGTACCGCAAAATAAATAAATAAATAAATAAATAAATAAATAAATAAAAATAGGGCTGGGGGTGTAGCCCGGAGGCAGCATGCCTCTGGGTTCAATCCCCTGCACGGACAAAAAAAAAAAAAAAAAAAGATTCTATAAACATTGGAATGCACGCATTTAAAGTGTCCAGTTCAATGAATTTTGATAAATATATACATCCACTTAGCCTCCAGCCTAATTAAGATATAGGGCCCGGTGAGTTCCCTTCTCTTTTTAGAGCCCTCTCCCTTAACCTTTATTCTGATTTCCATCACTTAGCTTCTTTCCCCTGTTCTAACCGTTGGGGCTAGTGTGTGAAGAATGATGAGCAGATAGATGATCGTGTGCCACTGAAGTATTCTTTCTTTCTTCCCATAGGGGGAGAGGGATATGAATCAATAAAATTCCTAGGCAGACCAGAATTTCCGGACTTCCAGCCCGCATCAAATCCCTACTGCCAAGCTAGCTTGCGATGCCTTCGGGGCACCGGGAGCTGCTTCTGCGGTTCCCGCTTCTGCACAGCAGATGGCCCCAGAGCCCAGGGCCTGGGTCGCCCGGCGGAGCGGGTCGGCGGTACCGAGCGACTCCGGGCGCGACTCCTGCAGGAGCGCAGCGGCGGGTGCGCAGCGGGCCCGGGGCGCTGGAGTTGGGCAGCGCCAAGATCCGCCAGCGGTGCCGCACCCCGGGCTGGCCGGGGTCGTGCCCGTCTCCGACTCTGCAGGAGCGTCATCCACCAGGAGCAGCCGAAGTTCTGCGCGACACTGGTCCTCCCTGGGACCGTCCACGCCGCGGGAACTTTGCAGAGCGCGCGCGGGTGGGTCCCGGGCAGGCAGCGCTCTCCAGGGGGAGAAGAAGCTTAGAGCGTCTCCAAGCTCTGAGTTTAGAGAAAAAGGAAAGAGGAGGGCGTCTAAAGGAGGCTTTGGAGAGAAGTCACGGGAAGAAAGTGTGGGGCGGGCTGGAAAGCGGAGGGTACACGCGCACCGGCCGCGGTGGGGAGTCTGGGAGCCCGCCCGCGGGCTGCGTGGCTCCCGCCAAGGAAAGTGCTGTAGCGAGTGGGCTTGTTTGGGTAGAGAGTTGCCTAGGGAAGCCGAGCCCTGAAGAGCCCTTCTCCCTCTCCAGCCTCCTCTTCAGCGGTGAGGTCACAGCCTCTCGGAGCCTCCTCCTCCCACCCCTCCCGCTCCGGCTCCTTCAGCCCGGTGGAACCCGAGGCTCAGGGGCGCAGAATGAGGCGACAGCGCAGGATGAAGGCATAGCCCTGGGGGCCCGTGGAAAATGAGGCCGGAGTCCCTGCTGCCGCTGGTGTTGCTGCTCGCCCTGCCCAGGCGCCTGGGGGGCAAGGGGTGTCTGTCTCCACCCTGCGAGTGCCACCAGGAGGAAGACTTCAAAGTCACCTGCAAAGATATCCGGCGCATCCCCAGCCTACCGCCCAGTACACAGACTCTGTGAGTACCGGGGAGAGGAGAGGGGAGGACCCGAGGCCGAGGGCACCTGGAAAGGTGGACGAAAGTGCACAGAAGCAGCTTGAGAGCCGGCCAAAATGTGTGTGTGTGTGTGTGTGTGTGTGTGTGTGTGTGTGTGTGTGTTCGCGCCCGCGTGCACCGTCCATGAGTAAAAACTCAATCGTCCACACGTGGACAGTTGTCGTTGCTGACACTCTCGTGGTTTCTAACAAAATTAAAGGTGACAAAACTTTTGGACGAGATGACAATGAGGGCTGTTGTTTCTGAAGAGCTGCCGTTCTGCGCTTTGCCCACTCCTGGCCCGGCTGAATCTTAGTTTCACTTCAGATATTAGTAAGATTTAAAGGAAATAACTTTTCCCATCTTATCTTAGGTTTAAAAATTGCAAAAGATTCTCCTTTTAATCTTTCTGGATGAGAAATTATCTTAGCAGTTCTTCATAAAGGTGTAAAAAAAAAACAACAATCAGGAGCCCATTTAAAAATGTACCCTTCACCCAGTAGTATATAGTTCATTGTGAACTGTCCACCGATGTAATGCATCCAGAATTCTTCTTTCTGATACACTTGGTAGAGGTATAAAGTGATGAAATTTCATAAAATACATTCTTATCTGCATGTTAAATGTTACCAAATTAGAAAGTTGGTGGCAAGATATCGTTCTCTCTCTCTCTCCACACACACACACACACACACACACACACACACACACGCACATCTGTTTCTTAACAGAAATTTAAATCAGTGGTCATTGAAAGGATAACTGTAGACAAGACCAGTCATTTTTTTAAAAAAAGGCTTTCTTGATTGGTTAAAAATAGAACAGAAAGAATAGTAAAGCAATCTGGGGTGGTTAAGTCCAGTTACGATAAGAAAGTACAGACTACTTAAGAAAATGTGGATGAAAAACAATTGTCCTTCAAGATTTTCTCAAGGATTTAGCTCACGGGGACACTCAACAGTGAATGATGCATGTTTCAGCAGAGGCACTTATTTCTGTGCTCAGAGAGAGCCTGGATTAATTAGTGCAATAACTGCTAAGCGCTGCTTCATTCTCCTTGCTACGGTTACAGAAGAAAATAAATCTCTACATTGGCTCTCTGTGGCTTCCAAAATAAAATTCTGTCATTCAAACTTCAAGACCCATTAAAACCTAGTCCAGTTCATCAAATTTCTTTGCTCCTGATTTCTCTGACTTCCCACTCCTGTTGAACAGAACTTCTGGCATGTTCCCCAAAGTTCCCTGCTCTCACCGGTCCCTGCCTCCTTCCCACCTCTGTCCCCCAGCCTATAAAGCTTCTTTCCCCTTTTCACCTGGCTTGTGTCTATTCCAAGATCCAGATTTGGGGTCAGTTCCTTCAGGAAGCTTCTCCTGACCCATTATCCTTAGGCTGGGTGGGGAGCCCTCTTTCCCAATGTTATGTGCATGAGCATAACCGTAGCGCTACACACGGTGTGGGCGTGCTTTCCTGTGACTTGTTATTTTTGTGCCTAGCGGAGCACACATGAGATCGTCTAACATAGGGACCCTGTCATGCCACTCTGAATTCCTCAAACCCAGCACAGGACCTGGAGCTGCTTTAGATGCTCAAAAGAAAGCTTCATTGAATGAATGAATTGTCCGGTGTGGGGTGGAAAGAACGAAGCCCAAAGACATCACTTCTTCAGAGAGTTATCGGTAGCAGAATTGACAGTCATTGAAGACAGGTGTATTTCTGAGAGTGCAAAGGATCTCTGGGTCAAGACTGTTTAAAATTGTACTAAATGTCAAGAAGGGGAATGTCAGAGAAGGAGCAACGGACTAGGAGTCAGGAAACTGGCATTTTCTCCATCCCTCTCTTACTAACTGTGAACACGGTGAAATCAATTATTGGAAGGTCCCAGCTTCCAAACTAGAAAAACAGAAGGTTTGGGTAGCTGCTTTCTGATGTAGAGGTGCTAATGAGAATAGCTTGAGGGAAATCCCTGAATCACAAAGAGTGATTGGATAAAGACAGAGAGGAGGATCTGGCCTTGAGAATAATGGGACAAGGTACTACCTTCTGAAGAGTGAAGGTTTTCTGAGATGGGGAAGAGAACATTGATGAAAAGCAGCGTGGTTAAAATGCTATGGTATGCTCACTTAAACCATGGCTGCAACCATCTGCCACAGTGGCAAAGTTACTTTTGAATCTTTGGGGGGCAGTAGAACTCTTTTTACAAAGGAAAGATTATGGGAGATGTCAAATATGTAAAGCTAATGATTATATTGTGCTTGTTTATGTGGGGCCCTGTTCTCAGCTCTTTGCATAAATTCACATATTGAACCCTGAATCCCCCAAAGGTCCAACTAAGTAGGTGATTTTGTTATCCTCATTTATAAAATGAAGATAAAGATGCGCGCGCACACACACACACACACACACACACACACACACACACAAGTGATTCGCTCAGTGTCAGCTTGTAAATGGAGACAGGATTTGAAATGTCATCGTCAACTACCGAGCCTGCTCCCAGATGAAAGTGGATCTCACTCTGCCAGCTTTTCCCCAGTATGGTCATGAGGCTTTGGAGAAGTAAGTTGGAAAACCAGTGATGTCCAGTTGTGGTGGTCAGTTTTTCATAGCTGGAACCAAAATACCTAACAAGAACAATTTAGGGGCAGCAAGATTTATTAGGACTGATGGTTTCAGAGGATTCAGTCCATGGTGGGCCAGGTCCCTTGCTGTAGGCCTGAGGCAAGGCAGAACATCATGGAGGAAGGGTGTGGCAGAGGAAAGCTGCTCAGCTCAGGCAGCCGGGAAGCAGAGAGGAAGGGACCAGAGAGAAGATAAACCCTTCCAGGGCACACCCCCAGTGACCTTCTTCCTCCAGCGAGGTCCCACCTCCCAGTAGTATTCAATCATCAGTGGATTGAATTTGTCCCCTGACGAAGTCAGAGCCCTCATGATCAAACCATTCCCCAAAGTCCCAACTCTGAGCACATGAGACTTTGGGGGTCACTCCTCAGATAACCATGAGGGCTCTGGGCCAGAGAACTATGCAAGAACTCAGAAAATAGGAAAGGGGGTGGAAAGAAGGAGGAAAGGAAAAGAGAGGAAAAGAAAGGAAAAGAAAACTCATCTCAAGTAATAGAAGGCATTCCCTGATAACATAGGCAAGAGCTTTGTCGTTAAAAACCTGTTCTGGGTAGCAACCCTTTTTCTGAATCTACTTATATTTTAGAGGATCCACTGCTGAGAGATTTTTCTCTTACAAAACTTAGTTTATTCGGAGTGTATCTCAAAGTTTCTGAAGAGCCCTCACTGGTTTAACATGTAAGGCCTGAGCTCTCGAAGAGTTGCTGGCTTATTTCTACAGCCTTCTTTAGGGTATTGCATAACTACTGCCCAGCCATTTTACAGATTATTATGGTGATGCTAACAATGCCCACTAAGCCTTAACTTCTACCTACGTATCATGGTGCTGAAAGGTAAGCAGGCCTCTTTTTATTTTTTTATTTATATATGGTACTAGGGATTGAACCCAGGGTTATTCTACCTCTGAGCTACACCCCCAGCCCTTTTTATTATTTTTTAAATTTTGAAATAGCATCTTCCTAAGTTGCTAAGGGTCTCTCTAAATTGCTGAGGCTGGCCTCAAACCTGCGATCCTCCTGTCTCAGCCTCCCAAGTACTGGGATTACAGATGTTCACCAACACGCCCGGCTACAGGCCTCTTTTTATACTACCCATACACCTGGCCCAGGTCTTATGGATGGGTGTGAGACAGTTACAATGTTTGTGGCTCTCAATAAAGAGGTGGTTGCCCTCACTTGCCCCTTCCAGAGGGGTATGATATACTCTCATAACAGTGACTTTTCCTGGGTGGGAGGTGAGGGAGAGCTGGCATCCCTACTCACCAGTGGGACAGTCAACAAGTTCTGATATGCAAGAAGTCTGAAAAAAATTACTCCCCCCAATTGAGAATTACTGACTTAAGGGAACCTTAAATGAAGCAAGAGAACAAATTAAAAATTTTAACTTGAGTGTTGGGGGTGTAGCTCAGTGGTAGAGCACTTGTCTAGCATGTGTGAAGCTCTTGGGTTTGATCGTCAGTACTGGAAGTTTTTCTTGAATCTTGACATATTATTATAGATTACATTACCTTGAAACCAAGCTTTAGCAAGATTGAGCCCTTTCTTATTCTGAAGGCTGCCATCTTTTACCTCTATGCAGAAGAGGACCATCCTTTCTCTGAATGAGGAAGTAGATGGATTTTGATAGTCATTCTGGATTTGCGTGGATTCTTCCTCAAGAACGTGCTGGCTTGCCTGACCTTGTCCTTTTAACCTACCTGGCTGTAGTTCATCAAGATAACAATGGCAGCCAGCATGGTGGCACACACCTGTAATCCCAATACTTGGGAGGCTGAGACAGGAGAATCACAGGCTTGAGAGACCAGCCTCAGCAACTTAGCAAGACTCTCAGCAACCTAGTGAGACCCTGTTTCAAAAAGTAAAAAGGGCTGAGGGTGTAGCTCAGAGGTAAATGCCCCTGGGTTCAATCCCCAGTACCAAAAAGAAAGTTAACAATTGCCATCTCTACCTCCTCCAACCCCCACCAATGTTTAGGGTCTTGGGGTTCAGTGCAATAAATGGTTTGTCCACAACACTCTGCGTGCTTTCAGAAATGTTTCTGAAGGAGTTGATATTTCCGTTGTGATTTTCAGGTTCTGTTTTTAGTCATTTGCATTCTGCATCTATAGGTCTAATTGATGGACTACCCCAATGTTTTCTGAACTAGACAATCGTTCATCATTCATCATCTTTGAGATTTTTGTCCTGTGTTCCATCCAAGTTATTATTCACTCAGCATGGTCAACTAGGCTCACTTTTTTAACTGAGAGAAATGTATTTAGGGAAGCTTGAATTGCTGCTATACATGGAAAATTAGCATGGCTTGCATAAATAGAAGGTAATTGGTAAATTAAATACAGCAAAACCAAAAAATGTAAAAAAATTATTGGAACAGACTATTGTCTGTGAATGCTCTGAGTCCAAGCCTGCTTCTCTTTGCTAAAAAGAAAGAGTAGGAAGCCAGGTGTGGTGGCGCACACCTATAATCCCATTACCTGGGGGGCTAAGACAGAAGGATCCCAGGCTCAAGGCCAGCCTCAGCAACTTAGCGAGAACTTCTTTCAAAATAAAAAATAAAATAGGGGGGTATAGCTCTGAGATAAAATGCCCCTGAGTTCAATCCCCAGTATCACCGAGAAAATAAAAGAGTAGGAAGTTTTGAGAAGTATTGAACAGATACCAGTCCAACACTATGTCCTTGATAATATCAGAAGGACTGAAAGACAATGGAAAAAGGCTTCACTTTCTCTCTGTGTGATTTAATATGACTTAATGTCATGTGAGCGCCCCATCTAAAATCATCTCATGTTATCTTCAAATCATCCCTGTTCCCCATATTACACAATGGCTGTAGTCACCATCAGTGGTCATAACCTGCATGACAATTGGTTTCCAACCTAAAGAGAAGCTCTCTGCTGCAGCGCCTCCATGCTGGCTGCTTGAGTATAGCCCAATACTTTGTGTCTTATGAAAAGGTGCCTTCATTTTGTGCTTCCAGGTTCAGTGATCCATTCTCTTCCATTCTGTCTCTTCCCAAATATATACATTGCACCACATAATGACAGGACCAAAATGTCACATATACAACAGTGGTTATGTAGTATCATCTAGATGTGTAGTGGGCTATCCCATATAGGTTTGTAGAAACATACTCTATGTTGTTAGTACAATGATGAACTCGCTTAACGATGCATCTCTCAGAACATATCCTCGTTGACAAGTGGTACATCACTCTCTATAAAATATACATAACATATTTTATTATCTATAAACATATTTTTAAATCGGTTGAGGTTTTTGATGGCAACTAACAAAAAATCCACTCTGTCTAGCTTAAAAACAGAAGTATTTTAAAAGAATAAGATCTAATTTACAGAATCCCTGTAGAATCAGGCTTTCAACATAGGCCAGGGCCCACAGTGTGCAATTTGTTGGAGGTTCAGCCAGTGGTCTAGTTAGGACAATCTGTGGTCTAGTGCTGCCGGATTGTGTGCTGTCATCAAGGTTTTCTCAACTGTCCCTGCCTCTTCAAATCACCAGCTAGAGAGGGACATCCTGTACAGGAGCATCTGATTGGCGGGCATCAGTTCCCAGCCATGCCCTAGCTGCTGGGGTAGGGAGAAGGAGGAGGTCTGCTGTGGGAGGAGCACATGGTGAGAAATCCCCCCTCTCACACAGGGACCACGTGCCCTCAACAAGGCTCACTGCCTCCTTCAGCTACACTGGCTATGTCCCAGACACTGTGTTACGTGCTGGATTTGATGGAGGGCACAATCAACACATCCCTGTCCTCAAGGATCTAGCAGTCTAGTGCAGACATTAAATATGAATCAAGCCGGGCATGGTAGTACACGCTTGTAATCCCAGGACTTGGGAGGCTGAGACTGGAGGATTCGGGTTCGTGGCCAGCCTCAGCTACTTAGTGAGGCCCTCTGCAACTTAGTGAGACCCTGTTTCAAAATAAAGAATAAAAAATAGGGCTGGGGGTGTATCTCAGAGATAGATAGAATGCCCCTGGGTTCAATCCCCGGTACCGCAAAAAAAAAAATATATATATATATATATGAATCAAATGGTCACATAAACATAATTATGATTATGTAAGTGTGCTGAGTGTTCTTGGTGGAGATTGGAAGTTAATTTATTTAAACTGGTGTTCAAGACCTTAAAGACCTTAAACCTGAAGAACTAGTTAGGAGCTGAGTACAAGGAGCTGTAGGTGTAAGTAAAGGCACAGACTGAGAAAGTGATGTTTCCAGAGCTCTGAGAAATTCTGACCTGAAGGCTGAAGGGCTTGATTTATTCACTTGGGATGAAGATATTAGTGGGCAACAAAATATCTTACCATTGCCTTTATAACCCAGCACAGGTCAAGGGGAATTTTGATGTCCTTGGGGGCAACTTTTGAGCACAATAAAACCCACATTTATTAGGAGAAATAAATGGCTTTATAAACAAATACTTGACTGATTAAAGTAATAAATGTAAAACCTAGTTCTTCCTTGAGTTTTCCATATATAGTAGTCCCCCCTTATCTGAGAGGAATGCATACCAAGACCCTTAGGGGATGTCTGAAACCCTATATATACTGTTTTTTTATATGATACCTACTTAGAGGGTTGAATTTATGAATTGGGAAAATTAAGAGATTAACGACAATAACCAAAAATAAAATAGAGCAATCATAACAATGTATTATAATAAAAGTTGTGTGAATATTCTCTCTCTCTCTTGAAAGTGTCAAGACAAGTAATAGTGTTTTGGGGCCACAGTTGACTGCAGGTAACTAAAATCAAAGAAAGTGAAATTGTGGATAAGGGGGGACCACCATACTTAATATTTTTTCAAATCTAATTAATTGTAACCATTAGTTTAAGAAGTACCTTGTTTATATATTTATTTTTTAGTACTGGGGATTGAACCCAAGGGCATTCTACCTCTGAGCTACACCTCCAGCACTTTTTCTTATTTTTGGAACAGGGTCTTGTTAAGTTGCTGAGGCTGGCCTCAAACCTGTGATCCTCCTGTCTAAACCTCCCAAGTACTGGGATTACAGGTGTGCACCACCATGTCCGGCTTAAGGAGTACCTTGTTACTCAATAATACTTTAAAGTAATATATAATTGAATAAAAATTTAAATGACTACAAATAAATTTTCTTTTAAAGAACTTGATTGGCAAAACTTCCTCAATACTTAGAAAATTCTAGAGAATTTACTAAATTAAATCTTAAAAGTACCAAGAATCCTGAATTCTTAGAGCTCCCAGTAGTATTTGTAGGGGCAGGAGCGGAGAGCGGTCAAAGGCACATTCTTTGGAGTGAAGCCATTTAGGCTGAACGCGCTGCTCTCCTGGTTCCTAGGTATGCTTTTGGGAACACTTGCCAAATTTTTCTGGGCCTCACATTCTTCATTTCTAAAATAAGGATAAAAATAGTACCTGCTTTAACAGATTGCGGGGAGGTGTGAAGGAGTTACTACTCTTAAAGAGTAATCTTCAAAGAAAGGCAAAATTATAGCTCTTACACAGTTATAAATGGAGCATGTTAAAGACTTTAATCAACTCATTGGTGAGTATCAATTCATTTCCTAGGGTGCCAAAACAAATATCACAAAGTGGGTGCCCTTAGAGAACAGGAAATTATTCTTTTATAATTCTTTTATAATTTCTGAAGTCAGAAATCAAGGTGTGGGCAGGGCCAAGCCTCCTCTGCAGGCTCTAGGGAAGAATCCTTCCGTGGCCCTTCCCAGCCGCCGTGGGCTGCCAGCAATCCGGGGAGCTCCCTGGCTTAGACCTGTGTCACCTCAGTTGTTCCATTCAGAGCCCATTCTAACCCATATGACCTCAACTTCATTATTGACATCTACCAAAACACTGTTTGCAAATAAGGCCACATTCTGTGGTACCAGGTAGATGGAAACATTGGGGGGACATTATTCAACTCATCCTAAAGGGGAACCTCATAAGATAAAGGAGACTCTACCCAAAAGACATATTTATAGGTCAGAAATATTGTCATCTTCTAATGTACACCCTAATATGTTTATTATTATGTTTCTTTTTATGTCTCTCCCTACAAGCAAAAAGCAAGCTTTCATTTTATATTGTTATTTATTTGTTCTGTTCAATTACATATCCCAAATGCCCAGAGAGAGCTTGGTATAAAATAGGCAGTCAATGAATATTTGTTTTATAGAGAAAGGAATGAATGCGTGTATCAATGAATGGTTCTGGAGACACTTTAATGTCATCTAATGGGTCCTTCCTACCCTTTTATGATTCTTTTTTGAAGTCCTTGGGTTTTATTGCCCTGTTAGGATAGATGAAATTCTGTCTTGATTTCATGTTTTTCCTGGCTATCTGGGGCATAGTACTTTAGATACAAAATAACATCTGATGGGGTTCTACATTTCTCACTCTTTGCCTAGCCCTATGTTGACATTACCAAAACCATGTTAAAGATACTACTTCTTCTAGCTGGGTATGGTGGCACACACCTGTAATCCCAGTAATTGGGAGGCTGAGACAGGAGGATCGCAGATTCTAGGACAGCCTTAGCAACATAACGAGACTCTCAGCAACCTAGTGAGACCCTGTTTCTAAACAAAAAAATTAAAAGGACTAGGGGTGTAAATCAGAGATTAAATGCCTTTGGGTTCAATCCCCAGTACCCCCACCCCTGACACACACAAACGACACTACTTTGAACAGCTACCTCCCAGAAATATCAACCACCAGTTCTTCCTAAACTTTTCAAATGTGGTACTACTAAGCAAGAGAAGAGGACACGACCAGGACATCTGGGATCCCCAGAAGTAATCAAAGCAAGCAGAACATTCCTTTGCCATCTATTTTTTTATTTTTTAATTCAATTTCCAAAAAACTTACTAATAATTTTTTTGTATGTATGGTACTGGCAATTGAACCCAAGGGCAATCCACCACTGAGCTACATCTCCATACCCTTTTATTTTTTATTTTGAAACAGAGTCTTACTAAGTTGCCGAGTCTGGCTTCCAACTTGGCATCCTCCTGTCTCAGTCTCTCAAGTACTGGGACTATAGACGTGTGCCACTGCGCCCAGCTTACTAATAATTAACTCTTTTCCATCACATAACTATTATGTGGCTTCATAATACCATCCTGGAGTATTTTTCTGCACCTTCATAGTAATGTAACTCAATTTGAATATCCCAGGAACTTGACTCAAAGAGGCGACTTAAATGCCCAGAATGGCAGGCACTGCAGGAGGTCGGTGAAGTAGTTTGGGAGGCAGTATTGTGTGCTTTTAGGAGCCCAGCCTCAAGCACCAGACCAGCTCCAGTGAGGCCATGCCCATTCAGTCAGAATTTCAGAGACCTGGATCCACAATGTCTAGTTATGTTCATCTATGGACACAAATCCTTGCTAGCCTGGGGTTCAAGTCTATTTTCTTTTATCGCCTCCGATAAAGTAGTAAGCATAGAAAAATGCTCAATGCCCAAAATGTATTGCTAAGTGAGTTGCTCTTATCTGAATGTATGGGTGCATTTATGAAAATAGTTCTTTATTTCTGTCCAGATCTGAGAAATTTTTACCTTGCATTGATCTATCTGATTAATGTATTTTCTGGTTGTACTGTTGTGTCGGTTACTCTTCAGATTAAAGTTTATTAACTAGAGGTTCAGGGACTTCTAGAAGTCTATGATCATGCTGCTGGGAATCTGTGATTATGTGGAAATTTGTATACAGTGTACTTTGTATATCAGTGTGCTTCTTAGATTTCCAAAGATGTCCTTGGTGCTCCCCCAAAAGTCAAGAAATCCTGCTTTGGAATAATTTGGCATTTCTATGTGGCTATATCAGAGTACATTTGGTATTCATTATGACTCTATCTGTTTTATGAAAAAGAACATAAAACACGTATTTTAAAAACAAAAACAGCCTGGCCTTTGAATGTGATGTTTTCCTTCTGAATATATTATTATGATGATTACTTTCTTTATGCCGCACATTTAGCCTGTCCCTCAAAGATTCTTTTTAGATAGAAGTTCACTAAATATGGCCATTCTTCAAGTCAGTAGTTTAAAAACATATTTTACAAATGTTGATGTGTCCTATCTGACATTAAATCCTTCACACAGTGTCTATTTTAACTGAAACTGATCAATACACTTAATTACTCTTTGCCTTTTATTACTGCTATTAAAAAACCACAGAAAAAACTTGAAGTATGGGCAAAGTGGTCCCATTTATTCAAAATTACAGATTGGATTGTAAAGTGTTCTATTTAGATGTCAGACTCTACTTACTTTGCTTCATATTTTTATGAATTCATAAAAACATTTAAGTCATTCCAGAAATTTTCAAAGCAATTTTTATTTTTATTTTTTTGGTACTGGGAATCAAATCCAGGGGTACTTTACCTCTGAGATAAATCCCCAGTCCTTTTTATTTTTTATTTTGAAACAGGGTTTACTAAGTTTCTGAGGGCCTCACTAAGTTTCTGAGGCTGGCCTCGAACCTGTGATCCTCCTGTTTCAGCCTCCCAAGTACTGGGATTACAGGCAAACGCCACCATGCCTGGCTCTTTTTCTTTTTAAGTCACAAAGCAGGCACTTGTGGTTTTTAAGACATCCTATAAATATTGTTCCCTTACATGTAGTGACATGTTTATATGTCCTGGATTTTTCTGGTATGGTCCTATTGAAAATACTTTGTCATCAGAATATGCCAGACATTCAAATATTTCATCATCATTGTAAAGTAAACTTCCCACATCGCTTTTGCACCAGGGAAGAGCTCCCTCGTGTCCGACTTTGTCTTTCAGGAAACACGATCTCTCTCTTTATATGATACATTGAGTTTTTGGCTTATATTCTGCAGGCATTTGCTCATTTTTACCATGCCCAAGTGTTGTCATAATCACTGCTCCAGAGAAGGGAATGAAATGGTCTCTTCTTGTTGCCAGGTACTGTCACTCTATACCTTGTTACGTCAATCTTTTTGTGAGCTGTGAAATTAGAAGGCTAGCTTTGGTGAAAGTCTCTGCACATAGGATCTAAGGACAAGTGAAACGAGGGACTCTCTTGTGACAAAGTCTTTGGGGGGCTTTATGAGTGCAACTTTTGCATCTTACCACCCTTTTCAGTTATTTCTGGGTTTATGGCCATGCTCCAAAGATTTGAAATGACCAGAAATTCTACCTCTAGATAAGTAGTATTTTATCTTGTTAGCTTTTCTTCCTTCCTTCTTTTCTTCCTTATTTTTTAAATAAATATTTATTGATCAGCTGTCACATGCTACTACTATTTTAGGCACTGGAGACAAATACTAAATGACCTGATTGACCTTACATACTAGCAGTCACAAAAATAAAACAAACAAAAAAAAAACAAACCCTCTCCCACCCCAACAAAACAATAAAAAGGAGTAAAACACAAAAAATGTCAGATGGCAAAACACATACCTGTAAAAGAGAAATATAAAGGAAGGAGCAAGAGAAGGAATGCTGGAAGTTGCATTTTATTTATTTACTTATTTATTTATTCATGGTACCGGGGACTGAACCCAGGAGCATTCTACCTCTGAGCTATACCTCCAGCCCATTTTTTATTTTTTGTTTTGAAACAGGGTCTCACACTAGGTTGTTGAGAGTCTCTCTATGTTGCTCAGGCTGATCTCAAACCTGCAATCCTCCTGTCTCAGCCTCCCCAATACTGGACTATAGGTGTGTGCCACCATGCTCGGCTGAAAGTTTCATTTTAAATGGTCAAACACTGGGTCTTGTGTACTATTTCCTGGTTGCAAATGTCCTTCTTCTTCTTGGATCCTCACATGGCAGAGAGCAGAACTCATCTCTTTGGTTTCTTATGCAAGGGTACTAATTCCAGCCAGGCGTGGTGGTGCACTCCTGTAATACCACTACTTGGGAGGCTGAGACAGGAGGATTGAAGATTTGAGGCTAGTCTCAGCAATGTAGAGAGATTCCCAGCAACCTAGTGAGACCCTGTTTCAAAACAAAAAAATTAAAAAGGTGCTAAGAGTGTAGCTTGGAGGTAGAATGGCCCTGGGTTCAGTCCCCAGTACCACAGGAACACACACACAAACACACACATTAATTCCATCAGAAGAATTCCACCTTTAAGACCTAGTTATTTCTGGAAGGTTCCATTTCCTAAAACCAGCACATTGGGGATTAGGATTTCAATATATTAATCTCTTGAGGGGCACAAGCATTCGGTCCATAACAGGAGCCTCACCAAGAAGGTGACATTTGAATAAAGACCTGAAGGAGTTAAAAAAAAGTGACAGGAAGAAAATTATGGATAAATGCACAGGTCTGAAGGGAGGAGTGACATGGGAGAAACATGCATAGTATGTTTGAAGGAAAGAAATTGAAAGAAGGAAAGAAATGTGGCTGAAGTAGAATGAGTGGTGGGAAACAAGGTCAGAACAGTCACAGAAAGACAGATCACAGTGCACTTTGTAGATCGTTTTATAAATACATATGCTGGGCGTGGTGGCGCACGCCTGTAATCCCAGTACTTGGAAGGTTGAGACAGGAGGATCGCAGGTTCAAGGCCAACCTCAGTAATTTAGGGGACCCTTGGCAACTTAGTGAGACCCTGTTTCAAAATAAAAAATAAGCCAGGCGTGGTGGCGCATGCTTGTAATCCCAGTACTTGGGAGGTGGAGACAGGAGGATCTGGGTTTGCGGCCAGTCTCAGCTACTTAGTGAGGCCCCCCGCAACTTAGTGAGACCCTGTTTCAAAATAAAGAATAAAAAAAAATAGGGCTGGGGGTGGAGCCCAGTGGTAGAATGTCCCTGGGTTCAATCCCCAGTACCACAAAAAACAAAATAAAATAAAATAAAAAATAAATAAATAAAATAAAATAGGGTTGGGGGTGTGGCTCAGAGGTAGAATGCCCCTGGGTTCCATCCCAGTAAACACACACACACACACACACACACACACACACACACACATGTATAAAATACGTATACATATATATGTATACATATACATATATACATGTATACATATACATATATACATGTATATACAAATATATATAAATACATATACATATATATGTATTTTATACATATATGTATAAAATTATATATATATACACTGTATGTACACACACACACACACACACACAGAGGTAGAGTGCCCCTGGGTTCAATCCCCAGTGCCACAACAAACACAGGCAACGAAAACTAAAAGCCTCTATGCTTCTATGCTTACCTTCCTCCACTCTTGTCACAATGCAAGAGGAGTCCCCTCTGTGTGCATTCCTGTTCTTTTGACCTTCTTGTCCTAATTTGACTTTCCCCCCTCTCTCCTCCTCTAGGTCCTTAGACCCATGTATTCTAGCTATATAGGGCACAACATGCATTGGTTATTGGTCCAGTGTGTATACTTCTTTACATCAGATCCCCAAAGCTACAAGGCTTTATCCTCAAGTTGGCACCTTAGGTGAGCCTTAATGGCTCATTATACCATTCTGTTAGGCAGTGTGTCTACATTATGGGGTTTCATGGAAAGACTAGTGGAAGAGAGGTCGGGTGTCCTTTCTTGCACCTTCTCTACCATGAACTGTGTCCCTGGGTTGAGACAGTGCTGTGTAGGTTTTTCATACTGGTAGACCGGTGTTCTATGAGGAAACATGTTGGTGGGGGCATTGAAGATAGGGAAGGCAAGCTCAAATCCAGAGTAATGAGTATTTTAAAAATGAATCACTTATATCATACAGGGTAGGATTTTTCTTCTCTCTCCTGGCACTCAAGCTTCTTACTAGGATATTTAGGCTCTTTTCTACTTATTAGTCACCAAGTCTAATTAACATGTCATTAGGTAATATGCCTTTATGATAACGATATGCCTTTATGATAACGAGTGTGATGCTGAGACTCGATAGTATTAGTCTCATGAAACAAAGCCGGCAAGTTTTCTCCTGGGACAGAACAATGAATACGGGCTGCCGTTCTTCCTTTATAACGGGGTCCTACTTTTGATCATCTCTATGTGTAGGAATCAAGAAGACCAGACGCCATTCACCAGACCAGTAACCACATATCAAATGCTAAAAGCACTGTTGATAGGTTCCAGTAGACATGCCTGAGAGAGCGCCTGTGATAGAACCTCCTATTGACTACATTTACTGTTTCCCATTGTCTTTCACTACAGTCTATCTGTGGGGTTTTTGTTTGTTCTGTTTTTGCTTCTTTTTTTTTCTTTTCTTTCTTTTTTTTTTTTTTTGTGGTACTGGGGATTGAACCCAGGGGCATTCTACACCCCCAGCCCTAATTTTTTTTATTCTTTATTTTGAAATATGGTCTCACTAAGTTGCAGAGGGCCCCACTAACTAGCTGAGGCTGGCCATGAACCTGCCATCCTCCTCCTGTCTCAGCCTCCCAAATACTGGGATTATAAGCATGCGCCATCACGCCTGACTTCTGTCTTTGTTTCTTGCAGAGGCAGACTGGCTGTAGTGTCTAAATCTTTAAAGTTGGCACTAGTATCTGCAATTTATACTGGGATGTAGGACTCTGTTAGCTGAAACCCTGTATCCAACTGTCCTCAAAGACGCTGGGGTTTCTCTGCTTTGACAAATGGCCACAGGTCCCTTTTGGGAATGCTCAGAGGAACCTTACCATACCTGCTTGAAGTGACAATTGTAGGCACTTCCTTAGGGGGACCTAGCCCCCTTTTTAATCAATACCTGCTTTCTGAGACATAAAACTTTTAAAAATATATGCATCTTAAATTGAAGAAATAGGGTAACTTTTTTTTTTTTTTTTTTGTGTGTGTGTGTGTGTGTGGTACTAGGAATGGAACCCAGGGGCATTCTACCTCTGAGCTACACCCCCAGTCCTAATTTTTTCTTTATTTTGAAACAGGGTCTCACTAAGTTGCGGAGGGCCTCACTAAGTAGCTGAAGGGTAACTCTTGATGTAGTTCAAACACAGCAGTAGAGTGAAGAATTTTCTATAGCATTAAGTTTCAGACTCAAACTAATGTCTTAAGGCCAAATAAATGAAGTTTAAACTATAATTATAAAAACATCTAGTTCTCCAGTGTTTGCATTCCTAAAATCATGATGTTGTCTATTATAAATTATTAATCTAAGTTGCTTTTGTTACATCTTAACATTTGTAGCTATAACCTGAATGAAATATATTTTTGTGGCTACCTTTAAAAAACTATCACTATTATGTTGTTTTCTTTTGTGCAATGATGTATGTTGTATCAACTCTGTGGCCAGACCCATATGGTGCATTTTTACATAATATCCCACTTAGTACTCACGATGGCTCTGTAAGTTGGACTCTGTAAATGCCTCTGTAAATTTGACTATAATATGTAATGGAACTGAGACCCAGAAATAGCATCTTCCTTGTCTTTTTTGTTACTTATAGCCAGTTAGTGAAAGAGTGAGAATTCAAACTCAGATCTCCTAACTCTAAATCCAAGACTCTGCCCACTATGTCATAGCTGTCTTCCTAAATATGGTGTCTCTTATCTCTCTCTCTCCCCTTCTTACCTCCCTCCCTATCATAATTGTAAAATTCAGATAACATAAAGTTAATCCTTTTTTCTTTTCTTTTCGTTTTTTCTTTTCTTTTCTTTCTTTTCTTTTTTTTTTTTTTAGTACTAGGGATTGAACCCAGGGGCATTCTACCTCTGAGCTACACCCCCAGCCCTTTTTATTTTTTATTTTGAAACAGGGTCTCGCTAAGTTGCTGAAGGTCTCACTAAGTTGCTGAGGCTGTCCTTGAACCTGTGATCCTCCTGTCTCAGCCTCCCAAGTATTAGGATTACAGGTGTGCATCACCACACCCTGCTGGTTAATCACTTTTAAATGTGCCATTTAGTGCCATTTGGTATATTCATGATATCGTACAACCATCACCTCTATCTAGTTTCGCATTACTTTCACCATCACAAGAAAAGAGCCTACTCTGATTAAATAGGCATTCCCTACTTCCTGCTCCTCCCAGCCCCTGGCAACCACTAATGGGCTTCCTGTCTCTATGGTTTCACCTCTTTGAGACATTTTAGACGAACAGACTCAAGAAATACAAGACCTTGTGTCTTGCTTCTTTCACTGAGCATAGCGTTTTCAAGTGTCCTCACACTGTAGAGATGGAGTGTGAGCGATCAGGCAAGTGGCCCACAGGGAAAACAGACGTGAACAGGCTGAGCTACAGCTACAGGCTGAGGCGGTTCCATTTTGAACACAGTAGAGAGCAGTCCCACCTTACGTCCCAGTGATTTACACCTCAGAACTGAAAATCGAAACACTGAAAATGTCCAGACATATTCTCGGAGGCATAGAGTTACGAATCTACTTTCCCATGTCAAAAGGCCTGAGGAAACCGAAGCCAGGCGTGGTGGCGCACGCTTGTAATCCCAGTACTTGGGAGGTGGAGACTGGAGGATCCGTGTTCGCGGCCAGCCTCAGCTACTTAGTGAGGCCCTCTGCAACTTAGTGAGACCCTGTTTCAAAATAAAGAATAAAAAATAGGGCTGGGGGTGGAGCTCGGAGGTAGAATACCCCTGGGTTCAATCCCCAGTTCTGCAAAAGAAAAGAGAGAGAGAAAAAAAGAAAAGGCCTGAGGAATGCCCATCTTGGGAAGGAGAATGTGTTTAGGCAGTTGGTTAAGGAACACCATGAACGTGTCCCTTTTGGACATCATGGCAATCCTAGGCAAAGTGTCTAGAAAGAAACCACACAATAGCAATACACGAACCATTATCTGCAACTCTCACGAGTCGATGCTCACGCAAAGGACTTTTCTCTGTTACGGGGAAGCTGAAGAAGACCACAATTAATATCCCGTTTCCAATGATGTTTTTCATAATAATACTGGCTGCTGTATCTCATTTTATATCTCCATTAAAAATTTAGCCATTATACCAAGAAAGAAGTGTGTGTGTGTGTGTGTGTGTGTGTGTGTTGGTGTGTTACTGGGGATTGAACCCAGGGGTATTCTACCTCTGAGCTATACCCCCAGTCTTATTTTATTTTTATTTTGAGACAGGCTCTCATTAAGTTGCTGCAGCTGGCCTCAAACCTGCGATCCTCCTGTCTCAGCCTCTCAAGTACTGGGATTACAGGCATGTGTCATCACACCCAGATCTAAGAAAGAAAATTTGCTAAGAATAAAAAAAAAGTTTAAGAGAGAGAAATAGATTATTCTTTCCCTTATATTTATCAGTGTTTTCATCTCAGGTATTTGCCCCTAAACTGCCATAGACTCAGTCCCTCTGTGGGACTCTATTTGCTCAACTCATGGGATAAACAAAGTAGTAAGACCTATGAAGCCAGGCTTGGTGGCATATGCCTCTAATTCCAGTACTTGAGACAGGTGAATCGCACGTTCAAAGTCAGGCTCGGCAACATAGCCAGACTCTCAGCAACCTAGCAAGACCCTGTTTCAAAACAAACAAATAAACAAACAAAAATGGCTGGGGGTGTAACGAGGAGGTTGAATATGCCTGGGTTCAATCCCCAGTACCACACACACACACACACACACACACACACATACACACTCAAAAAAAAATCTATGAGATCTGCCCTACCCACATCATCCAGTGGTTCCGAGGAGCTCAGTGTGGTAGCATGTACCTGAAATACCTGGCAGAATGTGCCTTGATTACAGGTTAGCTGCTTTCACCAATGAAGTGGTAGGTCTGAGAGCCCACGCGACCCGGCCTCCTTTAACCCTTGGTCTGAGCATTATATCAATTGGTAGAGAGCAAGCTTCCATGCAGAGCCCACTCAGCAGCTGTTGGCCATCAGGTCATACAGCTTTATTAAGGAGAGCAAACACGTGTTCACTCTGCGAAAGAGGCATGGCAAAGATTTATAAGAGGTTTTCTTTTCTCTTCCAGAGATATTCATCCCCAGGGAGTTGCTGTTAGTAGGATAAAGTGACTGAGATTCTACTGGAGGGGGTTAGGGGGTCTTTATCCCAATGAAACCCATAAATCTGTAGGAAAAATTTATCTATTCTGTCAGAGCTTGGCTAACAAGCCTTAGTATTTCCAAATTCTCCAGATGCCCATATTTAACACTCAGCTGGCTTTCTTATGTAGCATAATCAAATTGCCGTTTCACAACCATCCTCAGTCCCTAGAATCTAGAACAACAAAGCCAGAAGCTCTGAAATGCGCTCTACGAAGCATCAAATAATTCATTAAGGCTTCGTGGGATTTGGTTCTGTGTGATCATAGGTGTTTATCAAGGATTCCTTTTACTCAAAAGAAACTTGACACTTTACAAAAACTATGTAGCTCATGACCAAAAAAGTAGGGTGGCTAGGAGGGGCTCTGCTTTATTTTCAAATTGTACCCAATATACTCAATAACAAGAGTAGCAAAATAGAGAGGGAAAATACCTGGCAGAGAAAGCAGGGGTGGGGGTAAGGCTTCCCACCTCACCTCGTAGGGAAGTGATTCTATCACTATAGGTATCTTAGTTGACATTCTCACTGCTAAAGCGAGAATCCAAATGACTGACCATACAATTTAGAGGAAGGAAGATTTATTTGCTCACAGTTTTTGTTTTGTTTTTGAGATTCTGGGTTCAATTCACGCGAGACCAGGGTCTGAAGCTAAGGACAGGAAGTGGAGAGAGAGAACGCAAAGGTCCGCTCACATTGTGGAGGCCGAAAGCAAGAGAGCAAGCAAGCAAGGGGACTCAAAGACACAGGCACAGTCCCTAAGGCCACACACTCAGGGATCCACCTTCTCCAGCCACAGCCCACTGGCCTAGGTTACCATCCAGGTAAATCCATTATCTACTGATGAGATTACAACCTTCACAACTTAACTATATCAACCCTGAGCTCTTCAGGGCACATTCTATATCTAACCTTAACAAGAGAAAAGATTTATTTATAAAGAAAAAACGGTAAAGGTAGAAATGGAGATTGTAAATCAGGAGACCCTCAATCAGTCATAAACATTTTAGCAAGGCACTGGATCATTCTGTCTTACCTTTCGTATCTGTTACATGAAAACCATAGTTTGACTCTGTCCTACTTAGAGAACCTTTGGGAAGACTAAGGAAGTCATTGTTCAAGTGTACCCAGAGGTCTTTGTTATTTGGGGACAGTCTTTTTCATTTAGAAGACTGAGAATATGGAAGTTCTTCTTAAATTTTGGCATATAATTATAGATTATATTACCTTGAAACTAAGCTTTAGCAAGATTGAGCTTTCTTATTCAGAAGGCTGCCATCTTTTACCTCTATGCATAGGAGGACCATCTCTTCTCTGAATGAGGAGGTAGATGGACTTGGATAGTCATCCTGGATTTGCATGGATTCTTTCTCAAGAACATGCTGGCTTGCCTGGCCTTGTCCTTTTAACCTACCTGCTTGAAGTTTATCAAGTTAAAATTGCAGCCAGGCGTGGTGGCGCACACCTGTAATCCCAGTACTAGGGAAGCTGAGACAGGAGGATTGCAGGTTCGAAGCCAGCCTCAGCAACTTAGTGTGTCCCTGTTTCAAAATAAAAATAAAATAGGGCTGGGGGTTGTAACTCAGAGGTAGAATGAGTTCAATCCTCAGCATCACAAAAACAAAAAATATGGGAGGTTAAGACATCAACTATTTGGGGAAACAAACTTATCCAAGAAGAATTTTCAAGTAATTACACTATAAAAACAAGGCAACAAGCCAGACGTGGTGGCATGCGCTTGTAATCCCAGTACTTGGGAGGCTGAGACAGGAGGATCACAGGTTCGAAGCCAGCCTCAGCAACTTAGCGTGTCCCTGTTTCAAAATAAAAAAAAAAATAGGGCTGGGGGTGTAGCTCAGAGGTAGAATCACCAATGCCACAACAAACAAACAAAAAACAAAAAACCAAAACCAAACAAACAGGCAAAAGAAACTAAAAAGCCCTATGCTTCTATGCTACCCTTTCTTCCTCTGCTCTTGTCACAATGCAAGAGGAGTCCCCTCTGTGTGCATTCATGTCTTTTTGATCTTCTTATTCTAATTTGACTTTTCCCCTCTCTCCTCCTTCAGATTCTTCCCATGCTACCTAAACACATTTTTTAAAAAGTTTCCTCCATAATTCTGTTTTCTTTTCTTTCTTTCTTTCTTTTGGGTACTGGAACTCAGGGGCATTCTACCTCTAAGCTATGTCCCCCAGCTCTATTTTATTTTTTATTTTATTTTATTTTTTTGCAGTACCAGGGATTGAACCCAGGGGCATTCTACCTCCGCACTACACCCCCGGCCCTATTTTTTATCCTTTATTTTGAAACCGGCGTCACGAAGTTGTGGAGGGCCTCACTAAGTAGCTGAGGCTGGCCGCAAACCCGGATCCTCCGGTCTCCACCTCCCAAGTACTGGGATTACAAGTGTGTGCCACCACGCCTGCCTTTATTTTTTATATTGAAACAGGATCTTGCTAAGTTCCGGAGGATCTTGCTAAGTTGCTAAAACTGACCTCAAACCTGTGATCCTCTTGTCTCAGCCTCCCAAGTACTGGGATTATAGGCATGCACCACCACACGCGGCTTCCTCCATAATTTTCATATCTGAATCCAATTAGCCACTTTTATTTCCCTCCCTCCCCTCTTTCCTTTCACAGCTAAATGTATATAAGGAGTTTTCTCAACTTGCTCTCTTGATGTTTTTACTACCCATTCACCCTTTAGCTTAGTGCAATCTAGCTTTTACCCTCATTACTCAATTGAAAAAGTTCTTGCTAAAGTCACCAGAAACATTGGTTGCAAAATCCGATGGACATTTTTAGATCCTTTCCTGAGTTGGATGCTTGGTAGCTTTCGTCCCTGCTCATTGCTTCCCTTGGTTTCCTCTGCATCACACATCTTGACTGCCTGGAGCCTCACTGCGGGTCTCCTGGGGGGCACTGGAGGCAGGGATGCTGTTGCACAGGGAGGAAGATGCTGAGCTGGGTAGTGTGCCAACTGCACCCCTTGCAACCTAACAGCAAGTGGCTGGCTGAATGTAGCTCATACCCACATGACTGCCACGCTCCACCCCTTGCAGTGTAGCTTCACATCACCATATATGTTTGGGACAGGTCATCCAGGATTCCAGTGGGTATGTCTTCCTTAGGGGAAACAGAAGAGGGAGGATGGGGAGGGGGTGAACTCTAGCTCCTATTGCTACAATTGGTAGTTATCATCTCTTTCCAACTGCTCATTCTAAATTCCCCTCAGCTTTCATCTCTGCTGGTCTCGATAACTTATCTGGTGATATGATCAAACCTCTTATTCCCCAGGGGTCTGAAGCCACACTTAACCTACTCTTCTTAGGCTGGGTTATTGCCCTTGTGCATTTAAAGTCAAGTATCATGACATGCCCAAGTAGATCATTCCACACATTTCCTTCTCTGTCCTCTCTCTATAACAGCAGCCCTGTTTTCTCTTGCTGAATAGTTTCAGTTATTCCTAACAAGAAATTGAACTGGGTGTGGTGGTGCATGCCTATAATCCCAGTACTTGGGAGGATGAGATAAGAGGATCACAGGTTCGAGGCCAGCCTCAGCAACTTAGTAAGACTCTCAGCAACTTAGCAAGACCTTGTTTCCAAATAAAAAATAAAAAGGACTGAATGGGGAAAAACTTCGAGAGTTCCCTTTAAAAACAGGAACAAGACAAGGATGTCCGCTGTCACCACTCCTTTTCAATATAGTACTCGAGACCCTAGCCAGAGCAATAAGGCAAGAGAAGGAAATAAAAGGAGTACAAATAGGAAAAGAGGAACTGAAACTATCTCTATTTGCAGATGACATGATATTATACTTA
>PVJS01004900.1:0-66751 GCA_004027185.1 Glis glis | reverse complement strand
CCAGTATACATCAAATATGAAAAACATAAAAGATAAAGCAAGTCTAAGAAACCACCCCTTACTGAGGGAGAAGAAATAAATGGTATCACTAAATGCCATGCACACTCCTGTAGTCCCAGTACTTGGGAGGCTGAGACAGGGGGATCACAGGTTAGCAGTCAGCTTCAACAGTTTAGGGAGGCCTTTTGCAACTTAGTGAGACCCTGTTTCCAAAAATAAAATAAAATAAAATAAAATAAAATAAAATAAAATAAAATAAAATAAAGTAAATAAAATAAAATAGGGCTGGGGGTGTAGTTCAGAAGTAGAATGCCCCTGTGTTCAATACTCAGTTCCCCCCCAAAAAAATACCCCAACTAAGTAGGTAATAGAATGTTATATGAAATATAGGATGGATATTAGAGTTAAACTACCTAATCTGCTACCATCATGGTAATAATTGATTCAGATGAGAATCATAAAGAGATAAAATGTGAGTAGAAGCTTGGTAAGGAACAGGATACTTACACAGTTTCAAAATATCTTCACACCAATTATTTACTAATTGTAGAGGGAAACTAATGACTTTACAATTGAGAATCCCTTAGCAATTCCCATTGCATGGAATACAAACCAGATACAAAAAGTGCATTCTGGATTATTCCATTTATACAGAATTTGAAAAATGCCAACTAATCTACAGTGATGAAAAGCAGGCCGACGGCTACAGGCTGTGGGAAGGTGGACTGCAAGCGACTCCATGGAAGTGTGAGACGTTATGATTTCAGTGGTGGTTTTGTAGGTGTACACAGGTGTCCACACTCGGGAATTGTGTACTTGAAGTGGACGTGCTTTGTTGTCTACAACATACACCTTAAAATGGATTTGAGTAGCCCTGTGAGCAAGATGTGCTCGCAGACGTCTTTCTAGATGGATTATCTTAAAATGAAGTATTTGTGAGTTATTGTTGCATTTGAAAATAACTGAAAATGTGAATACATTTTAATAATTTATAAAATAGAGTTGGTACAGGTTTGAAGAGAGAGGAGGCATGTGTGTACAAGAAGCAGAATCATTTCCTGGGGAGCCAGGCCACTAATGGTGAACAGCCGAAGATCAGGGATGAGGGTCACATACTCAGAACTAATCCAGGTTTATTTTGTGAGTAGGACCCGGGGTCTTTCCATAATTATATAAATTGCATGACATATTTGACTAAGAAATGATAAGCACAGGTAAGTGTTTAATTTGTTGAGCTTTAAATGGGTGTTTATAAAACATAACACATACTAAGAATTTATATATAAAATACACAGATGCTCTTCAACTTAAAATGGAGTTATGTCTTAATAAACCCATTGTAAATTGAAAATGTTGTAAGTAAAAAAAAATACATTTAATACACCCAGACTAGCAAACACCGTAGCTTATCCACACAGCACACTGGAGCTTATTAGTTGTTTGACCTCGTGGTGGTGGCTGCTTAGGCGATGAGACTCGGTACCTCTGCCCTGCACTGGGAGAGAGTGTCTACGATACCACATATCCCTAGCCTGGGAAGAGATCAAAATTCACAGTTTGAAGTGTGGTTTCTACCAAATGCATATCACTTTTGCACCATTATAAATAAAAAAAATCATAAGTTGAACTGCTGTAAGTTGGGGACCATCTGTATTTGGAGGTGCATTTTAAGATTCCCAAATGAAGTTCAATATGTCATTTACCTTTCCTTTCATTATGTAGTTATTATTCTGCTTATATATATTTCTACATCACAATTAGCCACAACCACATAATGTTTCTTTGTGTGCCCATCTTCACTAAATGTTCTGCAGGTGGGATTTCCCTCCATGTTAACCTTCTGTTGTTTCATTTATCACATCCTATTGCAGGCCATTGTGAGATGATTAAGTTATTTTTAATTAATTTTTTTGTTACTGGTGATTGCGCCAAGGTTCATTCTATCTCTGATCTATACCCCCAGTCCTTTACATTATTTTTAGTTTTGAAACAGGGCCTTGCTAAGTTGCTGAGGGTCTTGCTAAATTGATGAGGCTGGCCTTGAACCTATAATCCTCCTTTTTCAGTCTCCCAAGGACTGGGATTATAGGCATGTTCCACAACACCCAGTTTGGTTAAGTTATTTATTTAAATGTTACCAATTAGCTGGGTGTGGTGGCACATGCCTGTAATCTCAGTAATTTGGGAAGCTGAGACAGAAGGATCACAGATTCGAGGACAGCCTCAGCAATTTATCGAGACTCTCAGCAACCTAATGAGACCCTGTTTCAAAATAAAAAAAAAATAGGTCTGGGAGTATAGCTCAGAGGTAGAATGCTCCTGGGTTCAATTCCCAGTACCAACCAAAAAAAAAGTTACCAATTATCCATGTAAAAGGAATACTTGAGGTCTTATAAAAACTGCTAGTTAGTACAAAGAAGTAGCTATTTACAAAAAGTAGACTTCATATTTTAAATGTCCTTAATATGAATGCATTTTATTCAGTTTGTCAGTTTGATTTGACCAACTTTGATTGATTTCATGTTTGTACAAGATACCATGATGGACACTTAGGAAGATGCAAAGATGAACCAGACTGTCTCACTCTGAGAGTTAAGAGCCCTTGGTTGAATTTCACTGTCTTGCTGACTAATAAGAAGGCAGACTTATCTGTCATTGATGGTGCTTCCTGTCTAAGCGGTTGTTCCTTACAAGCTAATTAGTTTAGCTTCATAATTTCAGTTAGTGAAAGTGAAATGACACAGCTCAATACCACATGGTCGGCTGTAGCAAGAAGGGGCATTTTTGGACGGAATGGCCACTGGCGTGTGAAGATGACACTCAAAATACTGTGGGATGGAGATGAGTAGTACTTCCACTCCCTGACAAGGTCAGCTCCTTCTCATTGCTTGGTAGGTGTCGTGTACCATCAACAGGGTCCTTCTGGAAATAGCATCTAACCCCAAAAGAGAGACACAAGAGATAGTTTTGAACAAGTGGCCTTTTCTTACCCCTCAAATCAATCTCTGTCAGAAATCCCCTTAACCAATGTCAGTGTTTATTAAATTTGACCTCTGAGGCAAGTCTGAGAAGTTGACAAAAGATATATTGTCCATTATAGAGATCTTAGAAACCAGCTACCACACTTGCCTGACAACACACACTGGGTAAGATGCAGAGCAGAAAGTGGAAGGCCAGTTGTCTCAACCAGGATTTTCACTGCCCTAATCCATAAAGCCTGACCACACAACTTAGAGGAAGGAAGATGTCTTTCCTCACAGTTTCTTGGCAGTTCCGGGTTCAGTCCGTGTGAGGCCAGGGTCCGGAGCTAAGGGCATGGCTGTGGGAAGCAGAGAGAGAGCGAACTCTGCTCTCACATCAAGGAGGCTGGAAGCAAGAGAGAGCAAGCAGGGGAGCACAGAACCATGTGTAGTCCCCAACGCCACACCCCCAGGGACCCTTCCTTAGCAACCAGGCCCCGATTCCAAACTGCTACCCTGTTTCTGAGAGGACTAGGGGAATGTTCTAAATCCAAACCATTACACTGGTCTTCATGGTTCTATCCCTGGTTCTTCATGTCACTCCATGATGGAAGAGAGCCTGGGGTGGGAATGACAAGGGGCGGGTATGTGTCACAGATACACAGTGAAAAAGAGTGTAATTTATGTATTTATTTATTTTATTGGTGCATTGTAATTATACATCATACTGAGGTACAGAGCGATAGGAGTATACATGCACACAACTCTTGGAGCCCTTCCCTCCGGGTCCCACTCCGCCCCTCACCTTTGCCATACATGTCTTTATGATTGGCATTGATAGTTTAACATACATACATAGCACTATTTCAACTGTTACCTTCTTTACATCTCTATCCCCCTCCGCCCTCCTCTAAACCCTCTCCATCAGTCCATTGGAGTCTCTGCTCTTCTATCTGAGGTTACCCTTGTTTCCCAATTTCTATCTAGCTGCCACAAAGGAGAGAAAACATACAACTATTCACTTTTTGAGAGTGCAATTTAGATAATTTCCCCTATGCAGGACCATGAAACTACTTTTTGTCTGGCAAACTTATTGTCAAGAAACAAGTATAAAAAGAAAAGTGGAAAGAAAGAAAAGAGAGAAGAAAACAGTAGAAAAGTCATGTTAAAGTGTGAGAATGTGGAGAAAAAGGGAGGACCCTGAATCACCTGCAATCTTAAGGACACCTGCCTGCTCCTGAGAGCTGTGGTTTTATGTTTCACCGGATACCAAGCCACCCTCGCAGTCAGCCTTCTGGAGACAACAGAAGGGTAGGAAGGCACGGCCTCAAAGAAGCAAGACAGTTTGCTGAACATTATCTTAGAAAACATGGGAGGCCAGTTCTGATGCTCTTCTAGAAATGAAACAATTGCTAGCAAAACAGAGCCACCGGCTTGGGTTTTCACAGTCACGGCAATTTCCTAGGCAACCGGAGTGTAAACTTGAGAAAAGGCAGGACCAGAGTGGGGATTGACAGTGAGCCGAGCCAACCGGGCTGTGAGTCAGCAGCAGGACTCCCAGGCCATCCAATTAGCACTCCAGGGTGGGCCAGCACATCTGAGGAAGACAGGTAAGAGGGAGGAGGCACCAGATTTCCCAGATGCCAGACTGCGTCCTTAGTTTCAGTTCGAAGCAACTGGTGGCTACAGGTTAGCATTTAAGGTAACTCAATGTTTTCATTTGTTCTATTGACTTGGTCACTTCTATTTCATTTTAACTAAGGTAAGAAAATAGTAGACGTTACTGTCTAAAAAGAAAACCTAAGATTGATGAGAGTTCTTGGCCTGGAAAAGCCATCACCAGGCTGTGAGTCCATGGAGGATACAGCTTGGCACTGAGAGAGGCTTTGGCAATCATTGCAAAGAGACACTTAGGTAACAATTGTACAAAACTACATTTCATGCAGTAAAGGGGAAGGAAATGAATAGGATTGAGTCGCTATGTACTAGGTATTCATGTGCAAAGTGTTTGGGTAATTTCCTGTAACTATCCTGATGGCCACTGATAAAACTTCTGGGAGGGTATATGTCCCCAAGTCACAAAACAATGAAAAGGTGGGGGCTTTCATGGACACCTTGCTTTGTCTGTTAAGTTTGTAGTATTTCTGTCATACCCTGCTGAATTGACGACGGAATCAGAATTCTTATTAAAGGGAACTGACCTGGCTTGTTCAAAATTGTACCAGAGAGTGCTTTGGTTAATCGCGAGTTGGGAAGGACCTTAATGAATGCAACAGCACTGACTCAGCTGCACACCCCTTGCCTGCAGTCTGGAGCCTAATTAAACCATAGCGAATAGATGCAGTTCTTTTCCTGTTCTGAGAGATCTTATTTTTCTGTCAAAATCTTACAACCACAAAAATCTCTTTATTTTTCTAGGGTGAGTTTTAAATATTGAGATTTAGGTTGCAGGCATTCATTTGTGTTTATATTCTGATAACAATAATCTAATAACAATAGTGATGATCAACTGGAACAGCCATCTGAGAGCACCCTGCTAAGTGTTGATGATGTCTATGAAGGGAGGAAGCACAAAGGACACAGCCCTTGCTTTGGGGACCTTAGAGTCTAACAGGACAAGCAGCTCTGAAAACCAAAAATGACATCATAGTGCAATCTGGATGTTATCTGGGTTTTGCATTGGGATGTGTGAAGGACATCACAAGATGCTTCAGTCTGGGGAGAGCGACTGCGTGAGGCTTCACTACAGTGACTATCCAAGGATGGGCAGGACTTTTCTAGGCCACCAAAGGAGGGAGGATGTCCTGACAGTGGTGACTGTTTGTACAAAGGCACAGAGATCTAGACCACCATGCTACTTTGGGGGAATGTGAGGAAGCAGAGATGCAGAATAGATTTTGCATAGATGGAGGATTACCAGAAAGAAGGCTGAAGACATAGATGGGCCAGTACATGACTCTAATGCAAAGATTTTTCACTCTACTTGTACACAGTGGGGAGCCACCAAAGGGTTTTAAAGTAGAGTGTGAGGTTCAGGTTTCCATTTGATAAAGATTGCTTTGATAGTTGTCTGAAGGATGGGTTGCAGGGAGCAAGGTTAGTGCAGGGAAGCAGCTACAAGACAGTTTCATAGTGGAAATGCGAGGTGACCAGGTCCAGGACTGAGTCAGTACCCATGGCAATGAGGGAACGGAGATGCAGCTGTGTCAAGGTGGTGAAACTCTACAGGACTTAGCTGCTGATTGAATGTGGAGGGTGGGAAGGAGTCTAGGATAATGTTTAGTTAATGACCTAGTTAAATGGTGTCACTGTTCCCGGAGGCCAGGAATAAGGAGGAAAGACAATGAATTTGGTTCTGGAATATTTTTTTTTTTTTGCGGTACTGGGGATTGAACGCAGGGGTGTTCTACCTCCGCGCCACGCCCCCGGCCCTATTTTTTTACTTTATTTTGAAACCGGGTCTCACGAAGTTGCGGAGGGCCTCGCTAAGGAGAGAGAGAGAGAGAGAGAGAGAGAGAGAGAGAGAGACAGGGAGAGAGAGAGAGCGAGAGAGCTGAGGCTGGCTGCGAACCCGGATCCTCCGGTCTCCGCCTCCCAAAGTACTGGGATTACAAGCGTGCGCTACCACGCCTGGCGGTTCTGGAATATTAAACTTGAAGGGTCTGTAGGTCATTCAAGTGCACATGTCTTGTAGGAAATTAGAAATCTGTCTCCAAAGCTCAGGAGTGTGCATGGGTTGGAATAAAGGTTTCGGGGTCATCACTGTGTCTGTGGCTGTGGCTGGATTGCTCTGGGATAGTGTGAGAAAAGGATAAATATTTGAAGGCTCAGAAACAGTAGCATTTAAGAAGCAGGCAGAAGAGAAGGAAGAAACAGTATGGAACAGACCAAAGAAGAAGGAGGAAAGACAGAGGAAATTAGATTCAGAGACACTGAGAAAAAAAGAGCTCTGAAAGTGAAGAATGAGCAATAGAGTCAACTGTTGGGAGAAGTGAACCAGGTACTAAAAACAAGTGCCGCAGTTGGCGATCAGACCAGCAATGAGAATGTGTCTTGGAGTGAGGGGAGACCACGCCACGATGGACTGCAGTATGAACGGGGAAGGAGAAGGTGGAGAAACTGGACACTCAAGTACTTTGATTTTTTTTTTTTTGGTGTTTGTTGGGGATTGAACCCAGGGATGTTCTACCTTTGAGCTACACCCCTAGACTTTTTATTTTGAAACAGGCTCTCTTATAGTTGTGGAGGGCTTGTTGAATTTCTGAGGCTGACCTTGAATCTGTGATTCTCCTGTCTCAGCCTCCCAAGTAATGGGATTATAGGCATGCACCACCATGCTCAGCTAAGTAGTTTGATTTTGAAGGATGGTTGCTAGTGGAAGTCCAGAACCAGGGGCCCACAGTGGGCTAATGGACTGAGGGAGAACTGGTCGGGAGGAGGAAAAGGGCATGATTCATGGATGAGGGTGCATGAAGGGTTGAGATCTGCCGGGCATGGAGAGGTTATCCTTGGTTGGAAGTTCAGCACTCATCGGGGGAGGCAGAGCGAAGTCAGGGTGGTCTCAGAGGTCTACCTGGCGGAGGAGGGTGATGCAAGTTCCTTCAGATCTGGTGGCTCTGTTTTTTCTGTGACTTTCAAGACACGGTGCAGAGGAGAGGGGCAAAGGTTTGAGTTAGCTTCCATGAAGAGTGGAGGGAGAATCTGACCAACATCATGTAAAGTACACCTGAGAGTTTCTGAAGGTCCAGCTGTGGTTAAAGAACACATGCGGCGGCAGCCGTTCACCCTGGTATGTTTTTTTTTCTTTTTCAGTTGAGCATCACAGCCTGCTTCTAAGGAGAGGGAGTCTGGGCACAATGAACCACATTAGGCATTTATAAGTGAGCGTGGGGGATTGACAAGTGGGAAGGAGAGGGAAGGCACTGGTTAGGGGTGGTCAGAATGGAGCCAGGCATGTTGGCAAGTGCCTGTAGTCCCAGCTATTCAAGAGGCTGAGATGGGAGGATAGCTGGAGGCCAGGAGTGCAGGACCAGCTTGGGTAACAAAGCAAGACCCTGTATCAAAAAACCAAACCCAAACAGAGAATGGTGTACGAAGTGTATGGAAATGGATTCTCTCCAGGGGGAGAATGAGGCGGGTCATGGCTGGGATGGGGTGGGGGGCGGGGGAAGAATGTAAGGTCAACATTATGGAGATCTTCTAAGGTTGCAAGCAGGTTGGAATAATGTAAATGAATGCTGCAGAGAAAGTTGGTGTTGGATTTTGAACTCAGGAAATGGTCTTGGATGGAACATTAAAGGGCCAGCAGATGAAGTTGGTGAAAATCAAGAAGCTCCAGGACCTTCATGGCTGTTGTTGGGTGAATTGCGTAGATGAGTTCTGAGGTTGACGAGGGTGCTTGGATGGAGAGGACATGTCTGAGGCATGATTCAGAGTCTCAGTGACTTAGGAAATGACAGCGCCAAAGAGGAACACAGAGAGACTGTTCAGCTGGGTGTGCCTCAGAGAACAAGGTAGGAATCGGTCATGATGGTGACAGGGTGCATCTTAGGCTCTGCGAGACTCCTTAGTACTTGGAATTGGGGGTAACAAGTGCTTTCACCTGCGAAGACTGTGGCAGAAGTAGAGTTCCTTACACAACATCTAGTGCCAGCTGCAGACGGACATTGTGTCTATCGGTGTCTTGGCAGGAAGTAGATGGCATCTTCAAAAGTGATCACAGAAGCCGGGCATGGTGACGCCTGCCTGTAATCCCAGTACTTGGGAGGCTGAGACAAGAGGATCGCAGGTTTGAGGCCAGCCTCAGCAACTTAGCAAGACCCTGTTTCAAAATAAAAAATAAAAAGAGCTGGATATGTAGCTCAGAGAGGAAATGACCCTGGGTTCAGTCTCCAGTACCCAAAAGAAAAAGTGATCAGAAAAGGATTTCATGCTGCACACTTCACAGAGGTGTAGATAGGGCTAGTGGATGTAGGCGAGGCACCCTGGGATACTGCAGTGAGGAAGGGGAAGGGATGAAGTCCTACCCATGGGTCTGTGGGTTCAGACCTCAGCAGGAGTGTTGCTGTGGGGATGGCTGCCTTTGGTGAAGGATTGCAGTCCCTGACAAACCACAGCTTGACAAGGAGGAAGCTGGGGAAATAAACACTCCAGGCTCCTCCACTTTCTCCTCCTATTCCTCCTGCCCTCTGATCTACTGCTGATGCCTCCCATTGGTGGGATCCAGATGGAAGCCTGGAGCAAGGGGATGTGGGTAATGCCATTCCTCGAGGTCATACTCTGGTGGCACAGATGTGGGTAGAGAGTGGAGCAGGGGAGGCATCTCAGCAGAGCATATTCAGCTCGGTGATGGTTGGTGAGAGGCCCGTGGAGATGCAGAGATTCCTAATGGAAGAAGGAATTGGCAAAGTTGCATGTCTCTGCATGGAAGGTGCTCCTGGTCCTAAGAGGGTTGCCTCTCCCACTGACTTCCAGAGCACGTTTGTGGAATAACACCTTTGGCTTCAATCAGCGCTTTCATCTCTTTAATTTATACATTAAATAAAGCTTTACCCATCTGAATTTTTCATATACTAGTTTTCTCCTTATTCCGATCTCAGACAGCTTTGTATAAAGAAAAAATATCAAGGTTCAGAGGATCAGCTTTTTATATTTCAGAAAAAAAACTGGCATTTGAGAGGAGACAGCATTGTAAGACACCTGCTGAACTGTGGAAGGGCTTGTGTTGGCTTCTCTCAGAACTTCTAATGCCCACGAAAGCTTACTCCGTTCATGATGTTCTTGGGAGCAGATTCTCTTGTGCATCTTTAACCATAATTCCATTGCCTCCCAGTATCTTGTTTCTCCTTCAGTCTGAGGATAGTTTCCCCCACCTTTTACCTCTTTGCAAAACCTAAGGTCAAGTAAAATTAAAAATTTCTGAATACTGCAGACTAGAAAGTACACACTGAAAGAGCAGGACAGCACTCGGCTGGGTGGGTTGAAGGTGTCCTTCACTTCTTGAGAAGGTGTGTGTGTGTGTGTGTGTGTGTGTGTGTGTGTGTGTGTATGTGTGCGTGTCCCCTCTGCAGCAGCTCCTCAGGGCCAATGCCATCCAGGAGCTTACGGGGCCACTTGTTCTCCCTGTGTATGCTTTGGGCTCAGTATTATTCATAAGTTTGTCCCTGTTTTTATATAGGAATGCCCTATGGTGACTAAAGGCGTTCCTTGTTTACAAAATGAGTATTTTCTGAAAAGTTGTGGGTGATTTACAAATGAATCAGCTCAGAATCTTGGTTTCTACTTAGCTATGAACTGGGCCAATCCCTAAACGTCTCTGTACCTCAGTTTCCTTATTTTATAAAATGGGTTTAGCTATGCTCCCTCTAATGTATGTAAAAGCACATTGTAAACTATGAGTTATTATCAAGACTTACTTTATAATAAATTTTCTGTTCTAAGCAAACTGATTTTGAATAATTTTCAAAACACAGGCTGCCCCTTCAGCAGAGGAGCTTGATACAGGGTATGTGCTCAGTAATGTTTCCTGTTGCTGTTCTTATCTTTTGCCTAGTTCCAGGGGTTGGAAAACTACTTCTACATAAGGCCAGATAATCAATGTGTTAGGGTTTGTGGGCCAGAAGGTCTTGATGGAACTCTAGGTAACCATTCAACTTTTGCTGTAGCATGAAAAAGCCATAAACAATATTTAAACAAATGTATGTGGCTGTTTTCCAATAAAACTTTATTTACAAAACTATATGGAGGGCTGGATTTGGTCCATGATGTTTGGCTTAATGTCCCCAGGTGTTGATCATCTTAGGTTTGTTTTTCCTGAATTCAGGTATCCTTTATACCTACTTGTGGAAAGCTGAACCTTATTTGCTCTGGGGGAACAGGCGGAGAAGCAAGGAATTGTCAGTGTGCTAGCTTCTGCTCCTTAGCCTTCTCCATCAGGGTGACCTGGTTGCCCCCACGTCTACAAAAGCTCCGAGCTCCAGATAGTAGCGACTCTATTTCTTTAGTCAGTCATGGCAAAGACTACAAGTTGCTAATTCAATAGTTAGTCTCCTCTTCTGATGGTATGTTGGAGGCTGGGGGTGGCAAAGTACCCAGCCCTAAACAAGGATTCCCAGCCTCGTTTGCAGGGCACCAATGAGATTTCAGTGGGAAGAGTCGAGTGAGCCTTCTGGGAACCACTTAATAAGGTGGGAAGTGTATCTTCTTGACTTTATACCTTTTTCTTTTCTATTAGTTGGAGTGTGGACATAATGGCTGGAGATTCTTTGGTTATTATGGACCTTTAGGCAACTTTGAGGACAAAAATCATGGTAGGATAGAAAGATACTAGTGTGTTGAGACATTGAAGACTATTTGGACTGCTCCTGGACTTGGTTTACATGAGAGAAAAACAAGTCTCTGTAAGTTTCAGGGACCATGGCCTATTTCTGTTGTGAGTAGCTGATATGCCAACGTTTCATAAGTGATAGGCCAGCTTACAGTGATGTTGGCACTATGACATTGGATTTCTATCCATTAGTACATCTTGGTTTTCTGCAACTATCAGTTAAGAATACTTAGGATGCAAGTAATTAGCTGGATTTCTAAGTGGCTATAAAATAAACATTAAACAGGCAAAGAACTCCAAAAGAAACATTCTAAGTAGTTGCAACGTAGTTACTGAGTAAGGAGGAAGTGATTTTGGTGACTAATGGCTGCCAAGGGACGACACTTAGCCAGAGTTGTGGCTTTATCTGCATCTATAAAGGTGACGGAAGGCCTTGTCCTTGCAGTGGGGTTGAAGTCACTGTCCGGTCAAGACATCCTGGCAACTGAAATGGAATATTTGGAAGTCACTCGGTTGTTCCTGAGAGCATAGTCATTGAAACCAGGGAGTTCGGAATCAAAGGTTTTATGTTTCTTTTGTCTTGGTCTCATTCATTAATTTATTTAGTGTTTTGACCACAAATCCAGCCACACCTTTGCTTACCTTTTGTACTGTTTAGATATCTTCTTACTCTCTTTCTTTAAGATCTTACATCTGGCAGGCTGAGCTGACTCAGAAGAGACTGCAAGTAATTTCCTGGTAAAAACCCCAGAGACTCAAGGGACAGCTGGGGATGGTAAGATGGAGGAGGAGCCAGGGAGGAGAGTGCTACTAAGACAGATCGTGTTCCCAACCCTCCTGATGGGTGCTCATTATGACAAGAACCCTGTAACCCTGAGCCTCTGTGTTTCATTAAACCTGGGTTCCCACTACATTGATAGTTACATGAGTCCTTGAATATCACGCCAAGTGGTTTTCCCATTCACTTTCCTAGACAAAAAAGCTGGAGAGCCTGATAATTGATAGTAAAATCCTATTGTGAGGAGAAGTTATAATGGAGTGATTTTTCCCTCTCCTCCTGATTCTCAGGGGAAGCTGAGTTTCTCCTCACACTGGAGTGCTAATTATTTTACCCAGGTAAAGGTCAATATCTAGGGTCAACCCTAAAAGGATCACTGCAGGAATAAGCTTATACCAGCTTATCAGTTAAGGATACTTTGGGCTGCAAGTATGAGAAGACCTTTCCAACAATGGATTAAACAAATAGCACAAAAGGAATATGTCTCTCATGTGACAGGTGTGTGGATCCAGGCAGTTGCTGACATTGGTTCAGCAGCTCAGTGATGATAGGGCTCTAAGCTGATACAGCTGTGATTCTCTGCCTCTTCCCTCATGATGCAGAAAGGCTGCCACAGGTCCAGATACCACATCCTAACTCGAGGCAGGAGGAAGGCAAGAGAGATAGGAGAGCTATTCCAGAGTTCCCAACACTTTCCTTTGGTTCTCTTTCACCAGAACTTGCTTCCATGGCCACAGAACCAAAAGTGGGATGTAGCACAGGAAAAGGGGAGTGGAATGACCTTTCAATCAGGTGGTTTTCAGTTGTACTTCAGATTCAACCAAGTTAAAACCATCCCTAAGAATGTAAACTTCCAAAGGTTGGAACATTGGCGGCCATGTGTGGCACATAATAGTTGTTCAATACATATGTTGAATGTAGACCGAGACTAGGGTGAGGCGAGGCAGGTGCCTAAGGTCCAGTGTTTAATTGGATAGTCATTTGCAGACGTGCCCAAGTATAGGGTGGACATTGCACGATCCTGGGGTTGAGTGTCCCTTAAACATTGCGCTGTTACCTTACTAGTAGGAGCCCCAACCTGGTTGAATGAATGGGAGGAAATACCAGGATTAAGTTGTGAAGTAGACGATTTATAACAATGGTATTTATGAAAGGTTATTTTAAAAATGTGCCACATCATAAACATTAAGCTCAAGACTTAATTCACACCCTAATGATTGTCAGAAAGAATAAAAGACTGCGATAGCAGAAACCGGCTCTAGGGAAACCTGCCTGCTGTCAGTGTCTGCCACATGAATTTTAAACATTTTGAGAAAATGCACTTTGGTGCAGAGAAAACTTGGGAAAGTGCCAGACTAGCGACATCTTATTTCCACATTTACGCTTATGTCACTTAAGTGTAGATTAAATACTGTCGCACTTTAAATAGTACATGGGAGTTGGCAATCCAAACATAAAATCAGATGTTTCATATACCCATGCATTGCAGGAATAATTTTTAAGGGAATCTGTGGAAAAACAGTAAACAGTAAATGGCATAGAAGATAATTAAATTGAGTACTTTTTTCATATATTACTTTAAAAAACAAAGAAAGAAAACCAAACAACAAATTACTGCTGCAAAAGGAAGGGACTCAATGACATGATTCAGCTCAGCAAGAAGTTTACATGTCGCCTTAAAGGTTTGAAAACCCAAACAAGGGCCTGGGGTGGGAGAGAGGGGTCACATTAAGGACCCCCAAGTACCTTAACTCCCCCCACCCTGCCCCGCTGCCGGGAAATTCCACCAGTACTCCAAGGCAATCTTTTCTTTTTAAATACTTTTATTGAGCCGGGCATGGTGGTGCATGTTTGTAATCCCAGTACTTGGGAGGCTGAGACTGGAGGATCTGGGTTTGTGGCCAGCCTCAGCTACTTAGTGAGGCCCTCCGCAACTTCGTGAGACACAGTTTCAAAATAAAGGATAAAAAATAGGGCCGGGGGTGTAGCTCAGAGGTAGAATGCCCCTGGGTTCTCCCCGGTACTGCAAAAAAAAAAAAAATACTTTTATTGGTGCACTATAGTCTCACATTATAATGTAGTTCATAGTGATATGCACATAAGGTCAATGGAAGTGATCCCTTCATTAATTCTCCCTCTCACCCCCACCCTGCCCTAGACCACCTACCTCGCCACACTGGGGTTTCTTCTCTATTGTCTGAAGTCCTGCTTGTATCCTGATTGCTCCCTAGCTTCTGCATATGAGAAAAAACATATGACCCTTCACTTTCTGTGACTGGCTAATCTCACTTAACATAATGTTCTCCAGGTCCTTCCATTTTCCTGAAAATGACATAATTTTGTTCTTCTTTATTGCTGAGTAGAATTTCATTGTGTGTATTTCCCATAATTTTGTAATCCACTCATCTGTTGATGGACAACTAGGCTGGTTCCATAACTTGGCTATTGTGAATTGTGCTGCTATGAACATGGGTATGCATATATTACTATAATATTCTGATTTCAGTCCCTTTGGAAAGATACCCAGGAGTGGTATAGCTGGATCATATGGTGGATCCATTTCCAGTTTTCTGAGGAATCTCCACACTGATCTCCATAGTGGCTGCACTAATTTGCCATCTCACCAACAGTATAGAAGAGTTCCTATTTCCCCACATCCTCGCCAGCATTTATTGTTTGTTGTTTGACTTCTTAATGATTGTAAGGCAATCTTTTCACCAAAGCTTTTCCTTTCTTCATCTTATCTCATGGACCTTCTCTGAATTCCCAAAGCAACTTATCAGCGTCTTAGCATAGCTGTTTCATCTTTGGCTCTGCCACTCCCCAGTGGCATATTCTCAGGTAAGTGAGCTGGCTTCTCTGGGTCTCTGTTGACTTCCTGTAATAGGGTAGTAATATTCAATAGAACCCAGATATAAGGCAAGGTGTTGACGTATGTGGAGCACTTAGCCAAGGGCTGGGCCTCTATGGACTTATAGTAGTTATTACTACCACTTCTCTTTGTGTCTTTATCTTATCCTGTGTTATGTCACAGCCTTTTCTTATAAGATCTTACTCCTTTTACTAGAGGGTGACATATGTGTGTGTGTGTGTGTGTGTGCATTGTAATTATACATCATATCGGGGCATAGAGTGATAGAAGCATACATGCACAAGACTCTTGGAGCACTTCCCTCCAGGTCCTACTCTCTTCCCCTCCCTGTACATGTCTTTGAGATTGGAATTGGTAATATTGTATACATATGTTGCACTATTTCCCCTCTTACACTCTTTGTGTCTCCGTCCCCCCTCCTACCTCTCAAACCACTTCTATCACTTCACTGGAGTCTCTGCTCTTCTATCTGTTGTTACCCTTATTTCCAAAATTCTATCTCGCTCCCACATATAAGAGAAAACATTCTATTCATTTTTTGAGACTGGCTAACCTCGCTTAGCGTAATATTCTGGAGTTCCATTTATTTTCCTGCAAATGGCGTGATTTTGTTCTTCTTCATGGCTGAGTAAAATTCCATTGTGTGTATATGCCACAGTTTTGTGATCCATTCATCTGTTGATGGACATCGAGGCTGGTTCCATAATTTGGCTATTGTGAATTGTGCTGCTATAAACAAGGATATGCATGTGTTGCTATAACATTCTGACTGCAATTCCTTTGGAAAGATGCCCAGGAGTGGTATCACTGGGTCATATGATGGGTCCTTCTGAGAAACCTCCACACTGTTCTCCATAGTGGCTGTACTAGTTTGCAGTCCCACCAACAGTGTAGAAGAGTTCTAGAGGGTGACTTTGGATCCCCCATAGCTTAGCTTCTAGATGTAAGTACGCATGAAACCCATTTGAAAACATAAAAATGCACACCCCAGCCCCCACACCTAGAGTGTCTAATTTCCTGTGCTTGGTTCGGGATGTGAAATCTTCGTGGTGGGGTTCCGGCCTTTCCCTGTATCAGGGCTTCTCAGCCTCAGCACTACTGGCATTTTGGACTGGATCATTCCTGGTTGTCAAGGGCTGTCTTGCACATGAGAGGATTAGTTGCACCCCTGACCCCTACCCCATTAGGTGCCAGTTACATTCTTCCCCACTTCCATTGTAACAACCAAAAAAATGTCTCCGGACATGTTCAGCTGTCTCCTAGGGGGATCACGCTTGTTGGGAAGCACTGCACTGGAATGTCACCCGAAGGACTGGCACCGTGTTTCGCATAGCTGGTGGCGCTCAGGGCAGGTTTAGTTGAATTGAGCTCAGCTTGGTTTGATGAAGCAAATCTCACTGTCAATAACATCCATACACACCCTTTGCTGGGATTTCCAAGGCAAGTCCTTTAATGTGAGTGAGGAAAAATCACTAATCACTACTTGTTCACTTCCTAGGCACCTACAAGTCTACTCTCAACACCCGGTGCTATGGTTTGAAAGCTATGTCCCCTCCAAAATCCATGTTGGAATTTAATCCCTAATGCAATAGTATTAAGAAGAGGGGCCTGGAGGAGGTGATCAGGTTAGGAGAACTTCTTCCTTGAGAATGAGATTCAGAGCTGGGTGTGGTGGTTCATGCCTATAATCCCAGTACATGAGAGGCTGAGACAGGAGGATCGCAGTTTCAGGTTGGAGGATAGCCTCAGCAATTTAGAGAGACCCTGAGCAACGTAGCAAGACCCTGTTTCAAAATAAAAAATAAAATAGGGTTGCGTATGTAGTTAGGTAGCTAGGAGGTAGAATGTCCCTGGGTTAAATCCCCAGTACTGAAAAAAAAAAAGAGATTCAGACACTTATAAAAGGGGCTTCAACAGGGTACACCCCTCTTTGTCCCTCCATGTCTTCTACCATGTGAGGACACAACATTCATCCCCTTTGGAACACATGGATTCCAAGCACTATCTTTTTTAAAAAATATATTTTATTGGCGTATTGTAGCTGCACATCATAGTGAGGTTTAATGGGATACAAACATACATGCACACAGCACTTTGTGTATTTCTCTGATCCCACTCCACTCCGCCTCCCCGTACATGTTGGTGAGCTTGAGAGTGTTACCTTCATATATGGACATAGCATTATTTGAACTGTTTCCTTTGTCGAGCCTCCTTTTCCCCTCCCTACCTCCTTCCACCAAGTACCATCTTAGAAGTAGAGAGAGCAGATCTCGGACACTAAACCTGCCTGTGTCTTGACCTTGGACTTCCAGTCTCCAGCATGGTGAGAAATAAATTTTTACTCTTTATGGATTCCTCAGTCTGTGGTATTTTGTCAAAGCAGCTTGAATGGAATCCAGTATGCGTTGCAGAGGGACAATTTCTAAAGGAGCCACAGGTTCTTGGGGAACCACAGGTTTTGGCCATTTACCATTGTAGCAGCTAGCTTATTGAATCCACTTGAGTTGGTACAGGTGGTTTGATTTTTTTCCAACCACTGCCTTCAAACATGGTCTGTGGTATCTCTTTCCCATTCCTGGATGACATTTTATTTCAATCTTACGTCCAGTTCCCAAGGAAAGAGAGATCTGAGTTGGAGTTCTGGTTCCAGACCAGGTAGCAACCCTGCCCTACAAGGAAGTGAAGGATGTGGGTGTTCAGTGTCCCCTTCACAGGATTGCCTTTTACCTGGTGGGTAGCCTGTTGCACAGTTATCTGACCCACGACCATGGGCTTTCTCACATGGGAGCGTGTTTACCCTGGTGGCTCTTGTCTGACCTTGCCCAGCTTAGTATCCGACCACCACTGTGGCTCTGAGAGAGCGAATTCTTTCCCGCATCCCAGGGGAAGCCCAGCCGGGGGTGATCTCCAACTCTTCAGATGGAAGGTCAAAATTCAATCCATCACTACCATCACCACAGTTCAGTGATGTATTACTTACAGGTCCTGGGCATGTAGGATATAACAATCCAGGAGGGCATTCCTCCTCCCTCCCCAGAGGGTCAGAAGAGGCAGAAATGGAGAGAGAGAGAGAGAGAGAGAGAGAGAGAGAGAGAGAAAGAGAGAAGAGCAAGTATCTATAAGGGAATAGGATGTGGGTCACTTTAAGTTCAAAGGCAAATGGCCACTTCAAGGCAGGAGCAGCGGGAGCCCAGTCTGCTGCAGGGAGAGCTGCCTCTAGTTCTCATCTCTGACCGCCGCTTGAGCCACTTGGTTGTGATGCAGAATTGGAATCTGTGTCAGGGGCGACTGAGCCCCGCCTCCAGTATGAGAAAGTTAAACCTGTATTCACAATGGAAGCGAGGCAACATAAGATGATAAGAATCCACTCCAGTCCTCCATCCCCACGGGGGATCCTCAAGGTCAGGCAGAGTCGGGGAAGGTTACGACTTGGACGAGATCTGAGAGAAGGCCACTCTGTTTCCACCTCCTGAGAACTAGCCTGAAGCCCTCCTGGCTTAACCAGCAGCCTCTCTGCCTTGCCTTGGTCCTTCTATTTTCAGAGCAGAATGTGGTAAAATCACATGGAACCATGAGCGCAACCCAGGTCCCTTGTTACTAAAAATGGCTCCTGTCATGGCACAGGCACTTAGCAACTACAGACATGCCTGAACATGTTCTTCAGGCACAAATCACTACATGGTATGGCTGTGGGAAATGGGCTTGATGGGGTGGGATAGGCCTTTGGAATAACTGAACCGCTCTGCAGGTATTCGCTGTCACTGTGGGGCTGGGCGTACGTGACTTTTTCAGTAGGACAGTTTCCTCATAGTACAGCCTGTCACCATGACTCAGGACCCCAAGCAGTGAGGAGCTAAGAAAGACGGGAGAAAACCTGGACCTGGCAAAACCGGCCCAACCCTGTGGTGCACACACTGTGTGGGCGTTTGGGCAGGCCAGGTGCCCTCCCTCTTTGGCACACCCTGTCCGTCCCCTGAGGTCTACGCCCCTCCCTCTCCACTTACACTTAACTCCTTTCTCTCAGCTTCATCCGAGCTGACTAAACCTGTTTAAGTCCCTTGGCTCTTTCAAGCAGCCATTCTTGTCTGAAAGAGAAAAACCGGGTGGGTAGCATCAGGAGGGTTTCAGATGGTGGGGTGAGCCATTTCCTTTGGATTTTTCAATAAGGAGGATGTGAAAGACTTTGGTACTTTATGGTGTGTGAATCAGGGATCCCTGGGGTTGTCTTTTTAGCAATAAGGTTTGTGTTTGCAGGTTGCTGGCTGTAGAGTCTTACCTGAAAATGAAAGGGAAGAGAGAAGTTAGAAATTGGGAGTGAAGTGAGGGAAGTGTAATTAAGTGTATTGCCACCAGGGAGCACCAAAGACAATCCAATAACGCCAAGGCTGGGACTTGACCATTTCCTGCTTCTCCCAAGGGTCAGTTTAAATCTGTCCCTTAACCCTCATGAGAGCCATGAAAAGACAGACTTGTATGTGTTTCTGGCTTTCCACATCCCGTACCACAAGGACTCCTGAAATCGAGCTTTGTCAGTGGCAGTCGGCTGTGCGCCAGGGAGTGGAATGAGGCGGCCAGCCTTGATGGGGGCCATTGCTGCAGGCTCCTAGGCCTGTGCTGCTGGGGCTCCACTCAGCCTCTGCCCCAAATTTCCAGGCCTCTGCATCTCACTGCTCCATGAATGTCCCTTCCCACCTGCCACGTTGGTGGGGAGCAACAAGCTGGGGGTGCCAACCTAGCTCCTCCCCTCAGACTGCACATTCAGTCACTTGCCATTTTGAATGTCTCCTCCTCCCTCTGCCCACACTGTCCAGACAGCACATTGGAAACAGCAATCTCCTAGCTAGCCTGACCCACCTCCCTGTCCATTCTCCACGCTGCACTCCGAGGGAAGGGTCTCTTACAACATAAATGTTTTCTCCCTTTTGGGACCCTTTGTGGTTCCTGCTCCAGGCTCTTTGGGATCCCATGTGGATTTACCTGCTGGCCTCCATCCTTCCCCACATTTCCCTGCCCCAAATCCTTCCCAGTCTCCACAACTCTTCATTTCCCTCCCCCACACCCCTATTCTCCAACCTACTAAAACACTTGGGTTTCTCTAATTATACAATGATTTTCCCTTTCACTTCGTTCTAAGCACCACAGTGCTGCTCCTTCTTCTACCCTCATGGCCTCAGCCGCCACAGCAACCCCCTTCCACTAGGATTAAGGCTTAGTGGATCCTCTTCCAGATGTTTTCACAAAGCCTCCCTTCCAAAGCTGGGTCAGCCGCCCTCTGGTGGTTTGTTGTGTCAGGTTGCACCCACCCCTGGCTTTAAATGGGATCTACACCCTCTTTTGCCCTCACCTAGTACACTGCACCGTACTTACTAAGCTCATAGTAGACATTTGTTGAAGAAATACAGCCCTGCTCCTGGCCAGAGCACTGTGCATATGCTGATCCACCACGTGGCGGCGCTGTGGCCATGCACATCCTGCACCTGGAGGGCAGCCCCTGCTCTGCCTGCACGGGCCTGGCTGGAAGCACTGTGTTGTCACGGTGCAAGTCAGGAAGGGTCTTCTGGAGTCCGGAGCACCTCGTGCAGAGCTGTGATGTCGGTGAGATCATGTCTGGGGGCAGTCTCTTGCCCTGTTGCCTGGTGAGTTCATGCAAACTTCGGAAGCTCTGAGCATGGCTCTTCTTTAGCAGAAACCTTGCCCAACTGCCTTCCTCCAAAGCCTTTTGGCTGTTGTGAATAAAACTGCCATAAATTTGCATATTTCTGCATAGTTTTTGTGAGGACTGGGTATATACTTATCACCCAAAGGAGACACAAGAAATGTTAGAACTCGATGCCTTTAATATTTTTCCAAATGTCTGCAAGGAGAGCCCCACATGGTGTCTGTCTCAGGTCTGGGAGTCGGCCCTCACTTCCTTCCCAGTACTGGCTTTTAGTCAGTGTCTCTCTTGGTTCCTCACTTGCTGTCATGGGTGGTGGGAAAAGCCACAGCATGGAGTAGACAAAGCAGAGGAGGAGGAGGAGGAAGTGAGGATGGGGCCGTAGGTGGCCCATGGGACCAGCGTCACAGAGCCTGACAGGTGGAGGGGCGGGAAAACCCACAGTGGCCCTGGGAAGGAGAAGACCCTGAGGTGGGATTAGAGCCTGAGAGGGTGTGTTATCAAGGCCAGATCCTGCTGCTCAGCGGGCGGGGAGGGGTTGGAGTAGGCGGGGACTGATGCCACTAAGAGAATATGCTCAGGGCGAGAAAATGGCTCATGTAAGCAGGAGAAGGCTGGGTGAGTGAATTCGGGATCTTGTAGGGAACACAGGGTTCTAGTTGTGGACTTTCCCAAAAGTTAAATAGTGTGTACTTTGTAGGGAGGCCTTTCAGGTTGTATAGGAGAGCAGCAGCCTTGACACTGGAGAGGCCACAGATCTGAGGGCCGCTGTCTTTGATGAAAATAAATTCTGTCCTCATATGGCTTGGCCAGGGTAGAGCCTGAACATCAAGGGTAGAACCATTCTAACTCTGCCCCCCCCCCCCCGCCCTGTGCTTTGAATGCTGGTCTTTGCACATACTCCCTGCCCTCTTGTTCCTTGCTCTTTTCTTTAGCAGCTCACATTAAAATAGCTTCTAGAATATTCCATTTACTATCAGTGCACTCATGGGAATTACTAGTTTTTGGAGCTGGGATGTAATTCCAAGTCTTCTACCCCAGTCCTTTCATTTAACACAAGAGGAGACAATGGATGCTTTGAGGATGGCCCAGATGTTACCAGGGGTGGGTTGAAGAGACAAGAGTAGAACCTGGGTCCACAGGCTCCCAGCCCAGTGCTCTTTCCACTGCTGTGAAAGTTCTGAGAGCTCAAGTCTGGTTGCTCAGGACCACTTGGGGAGGCAGTACTTTACCATACTCTTTCTCCTATTCTATATATATACATACACTGGGGTTGAACCTGGGGGCATTCTACCTCTGAGCTACACCCCTGGACCTATTTATATATTCATTTATTTATTAACAGAGTCTCACTAAGTTGCTGAGGCTGCCCTCAAACTTGGGATCCTCCTGTCTCAGCCTCCCAAGTACTGGGATTATAGGCATGTGCCACCATGCCCCGGTCTATTCTGAATATTTAAAACATAAAAACCAAACTGAAGAAAAAAAGATATGTGTGTGTGTGTGCGTGCGTGTGTGTGTGAGTTGAGAGATAGTGTCTATTTTTCATTTTTTTCTATTCTTAGACCTTGTTAGGTATTAATGGACATTAACCCGTTAATCAAGGAGAACACACTAGTTACTGGTAAGGATCATTAAGGCCTAAGTGCTGAGCATCTCAGTGAAGACACAAGCAACCAAAATCAGTCTTTACACTACAGAGGAGAATATTAAGTGTGGGGTCGAGAATTATGAAGAATTCTAAATAAAAGGATATAGCATATATGGTTGGTTCAAAAAAGAGAATATAGAGAAACTGGCCTTTTATGGAGAGAGGGGTCATCAGAAAGCTCAAAGCATATAGGAACTGGCTGTGTTCTAAAGCTAAATGTCCAGGCTGGAGAAAGCAGATGTCCTCAGGACTAGTCAGTAAGGAATTCCTTACTAGTCAGTAAGGAATAAGTATGCTGGGCACACACTCGGCATGGCTAAAAATTGGAAATTCTGGGAGGTTCGAGACTATTCCTTGGAGATTTGATGACAACATGAGCGGTGAATTTCCTTCTCTGCAAGGCTGTTGTCACCTGCCCTGCCAGAGGCGGCGGGCGGTGAGGCCCTAACTCCACTAACATGCTGTGGGTTCTCCTCCCAGATGGCAGGGACAGCGCGCCACGACCGAGAGATGGCGATCCAGGCCAAGAAGAAGCTCACCACGGCCACTGACCCCATCGAAAGACTCCGGCTGCAGTGCCTGGCCAGGGGCTCCGCAGGCATCAAAGGCCTGGGCAGGTAGGATGCCTGGGTAGGTCCAGCGGAAGCTAATAGATGCGGTGTGATCTGTGTTCTTGGGCAAGTCACTTCCTCTTAGGGTCTCAGGTCCCTATTTATGAAAAGTAGAGTTTGGAAGAGTTGATCTCTTGTGACAGTTTTCGGTTCTTAATAATAGATTCAGCAAGGCCCAGGTCTCACTGAAGGGAGGGCAGCTCTTGGAACAATTGGAAGTCAGGTGGGGGTCAGTGGGCAAGACCAGATGTAGCAGGCGATGCGAGGGGACTCCCCCAAGCTGTGGTAATTGGGGCTGGGTTGAAGAGGGACGAGGGAGCAGGGTGCGGCCGTGATTGCAAAGTCTGGGGCTCTGCTCTCAGGCAGTCACGTCTGGCTCGCCTGTGGAATTGCCTGTGGGGTAACGAACAGCTTATTGCCATGGGATTCTCCAAGGGGTGAGCCTCAGGGCCGAGAAACCCAAGGGCCAAGGAGACCATGAGCCCCCAAGAGCTGATCCTGCACATTTTAAGAAACTACATCAAGTGTCTGCCATGGGCCAGGCATTGAATAGACTCTCCAACCCCCATGGAGGACCTAGACTAAGGAGAGTGAGAGTCATGGAAATGGGCCTCCAGTGGTGGGAGAAGTTGTGTTAGCATAGTATAGGGTGCCAAGGGGAGAGGCATCCAACCTCGCATTACAGGTTGTGGAAGTCTTCACCTCCAGCCAGGTGCTGAGCACCTGGGACATTACGTGGAACCGTCCCAGACCAAGCTGAGACCAAGCTCAGCTCTCTCAGAGGCCCAGGCTGCGGGTGTATGGACCCTGGTGGCCAGGCTGTCACAGTCCAATGGGAAGACAACCCACTTCCTTCAATACTGTGTCATCCAGCCTCTTCTTCTTTCATCCTGGGTCTGACTCATCGTCCCCAGCAGCAATCCCTGTCTTCCCTTTTGCTCCCTGGTCCATTCAGTCGCATCCTTCCTGCTGCCAGTTCCATCTTCACCTGCGGTGCCACCATTCCCTGCACCTACCCTGACCCCTCCACTGTGAATAGACGCCATCTCATCCTTGGCTGCTTGCTTGAAGGAGCCCTCAGCCTTCCTTACCAGACTCCGCTTTCCCAAGTGTCCCCTCAGCTGCAGTGGAGGCAGCTCCTTCCCTTCCACCCCTGCCTTAGGGTCTATCAAGAGGTAAACGCTCTCCTACAGCCTAACCCCAGATCCCAGGGAATATTCCCTCCCTCTGTTCATTTCCCCCTTTCCCCTAAACCTGAGTTTGAAGGACATCTCTTCTTATAACTCTACCATTTGCCAATGTTCAGGACACTCATCATTCTGTGAAGTGTTGGCTTCTGGAACAATCTTTCTACTCTGTCTTGAGTCTCTATTCTGGCCAAGATCAGGATGATGACTCCAGTATTACTTGAGCACTTTCATTTTTTGACAATAAAATCCGATGCTTTCAACAGTATATAGTCTTTCTCAGTCATTTCCATTTGTCTCACAAATGTAGATGTATCTGAAGATTTTGTTGCTGCTATCTCCCACTCCTGTGTTCACTCATCTTTTCATTGACTCCTTGCACATTCTTGGAATCGAGTTCTCTCTTAAGCTTCAAACTCATTTCACAATTTATATCTTTCCTTTTAATCAAGAAGGACATTAGACAACCTGTTAACTAGCCAGCTACCCAGTGAATATCTTTAGTAGTTGCCTAACTGTCCCAAACAAAGCACCACATCCCTTCCTGTAAACTGAGGTTCCTCTGTGGCCCCTCCTCTTCCAACGCCATCACTACTATTACAGTCAGGTTGGAAACTTGAGAATTATCTTCACGAACCCACCACAACGATGACTCTACTTCTACAGTATCTTGCAATCTCTTTTCTTGTTTTTATCTTAGTTGCTCACATGAGGAAACTCAGCATCTTTTGCCTAGACTCCCACTCTAGCATTCTTCTTGGCTCCTTTGCTTCTAAGCTTTCAGTCGTCCAGTTCATTCCACCTGCTTTGCTAGGGTTCTCTTGAATTTTTACTTCAATGATGTCACTTCTCATGAAAACCATTCAATAATGTTTTTAACACTTGATAATAGTTTACATCCTTTAGCATTAAAGGAGATTTAAAGGTCTTCAGATTGGACCCAACTTTCCATGTTAATTTCATTATTGCTACCTTCACAGCTGTCCTCCAGCTCCCTCAGATGCCCCACGGATACCCTAAAAACTGCTATTGATCTGAAATTCATCCCTCTCCCTTCACTCAAAACCACTGATCACTCTTCTGAGTCTCTCTCTCTCTCTCTTCCTCCCTATTTTTGTTCGGATTTTAAATGTCCCCCCAAAGCTCATGTGTTGAAAGCATGTCCCCAGTGCAGCAAGGTTCAGAGGTAGGGCATGGCTGGGGGAGGGGGGGTCACTGGGGGTGTGGCCTTGGGGACTATATATGTCCCTGGCCCCCTCCTCTCACTCTCTCTGCTTCCGGCCTCCATGATGTGATAGCGGGGTCCCTCCCACGTGACCTGCCACTGTGTTTTCTCCCTTGGAGCCCGCTGACCATGGACAGAACCTCCAGAACTGTGAGCCCAAATGAACCTTTCCTCCTCTAATTGCTCTTGTCAGATATTAGGGTCCCAGCAATGGAAAAGCTGACTAAAACACCCCCTCTCTCCCTCTGTCTCTCTCTCAGTAAGTTCTTTAAGGACAGAGACTGAGTCTCATTCACCTTTGTATTTCTCCTCACAGGGCTTGGTGCAATGTTTGGCAGATTATGCTGAATTTTTAGTGAGTAATAGAAGGTGCTTTAATAACACATTATTTCAGATTTCCTTATGTTTTACAAAGAAACTGATCGGTTCATTTCCTGCAACAGTGATGTTTGTTCATTAATTTATTCATTTGTTCATCCAGACAAGGAATACTGACAGAGTAACCACTACGTAGCAAATAGGTAGCAGTAAACAAAATAGTCAGGGTCTCTGCCTTCATGGGCTCTATGTTCTAGTCTATGTGATGCCCTTATTCAAAGAGTTCTCTCTCTTTTTATACATAAAGTGTGAAATACAAAGGAGCAGGAATCTGTCATTTTTATAAACTAATAGAGAAAAATATAATTTGTCACTTGAAAGTTATACATTATTTTAGCTTTAATAGGGAACTAAAGATTAACCAGTCTGGTCTCTTACAGAAAAGTGAGAACCAGAAAGTTTACAAGGTATTCCCAAGGTCACAAAGCCAGTTTTAGTAGTGGAATTGGAAATTCAGCCCAGGTTTTCTGGATCATAATTGAAAATGCTTCCTACCTGTCAGAATACCAGGAAAACAAAGAATTCTCTGGACTGTTTTGGGAGTGGTAGTAGATGGTAGAGGAGAAGGCGATATGTGGCAAAGAGAAAGATCATAATAGGGTGTGATGAGATAGAGGAAGAACCTTAGCATTACAATCAAACAAAATTAGAAGCTTTATTATTTCTTCCATAGAAAAGGATGAGGGTACCATGTGTTTGGAGGTGATCCGACATATCTGGATGTAATAACGCATGTCTCTAAGTGGAGGCTTTCTGTAGCTCACACAGTGTCTGTATGTTTTAGGTGGCCAGTAGATGTATTTTGAAAAAATAAGAAGCCACTTTTATCTGGGTATAGTCGTGCACACCTGTAATCCCAGTATTTGGGAGGCTGAGACAGGAGGATTGTAAGTTTGAGGCCAGCCTTAGTAACTTAGCAAGACTCTGTTTCCAAATAAAAAATAAAATAGGGCTGGAGGTTTAGGTAGAATGCTCCTGGATTCAGTCCCCCGTACCTTCCCCCTCATATCACATTTATATTCTATGCTATGTTCTGGGGACCTTATCAAGAAAAATAGGGTAAAATAAGGGTTTCAATGTATTTACCTATATTTTCTGCTTTCCTTTAATTGGGAGATGGCTTTGGGTCTGTTTTAGTCTATTAACAAAGTTTGGGTGCTTCAAAAATGTTACACGTAGTGCTAGTCAGCTCTCCATTACTCTAACAAAATACCTGGGATAAACAAGTTATAAGAGGAAAAGGTTTCCTTTGGCTCACGGTTTCAGAGGTTTGCGCCCATGCTCAGCTGGCCCACTGCTTTTGGGCCTGTGGTGAGACAGCGCATCGTGGTGGGGAGGGCGTGGTGGAGCAAAACAGCTGACTTCATGGCAGCTGGGAAGCAAAGAGAAAAACACAAGAAGGGGCCGTGGTCCCAGTATCCTTTTCAAGGGTGCACCCCTCAACCCCCTGTGATCTAACTTGCTTCCATTAGGCCCCACATCCTAAAAATTCCTCCATCTCTCAACAGAGCCACAGGCTCTTGACCAAGCCTTCAACACATGAGCGTTTGGGGGACATTCAAGACCCAAAGTATTGCACCTGTCATGTAATTAGAATCACTTGATATACGTGTGTGTGTGGGTGTGTGTGTGTGTGTATATGTGCATGCACACACAAGCATGTGTGTGTGTTTAAAGGTTTATTTTCCTTCATGAGAGGCTCTCCAATTTTGGCAGGGAAGGTGCAGTGGAAAACCTAAGACTTCTGTATTTTACTTTAAAATCCCTGAGAGTGGTTTTCTTTTTATATCTTTGCACTTACATTTTGTTCTTTGTGGGTTTTTTTTCTATTTTTGCATGTGTTTTCTTCAGAGTGTTTCGAATTATGGATGACAATAACAACCGAACCCTTGATTTCAAAGAATTTGTGAAAGGGTTAAATGATTATGCCGTCGTCATGGAAAAGGACGAAGCAGAAGAGCTTTTCCGGAGGTTTGATAAGGATGGAAATGGAACAATAGACTTCAATGAATTTCTTCTCACATTAAGAGTAAGTGGCCCCGTGAATCAGTGTTATCTGCGAGTCTGGCTTTCACATGGTTTGGGTTAGCTATTTTGAGGTTTTGTTTTCAGAAGTCGTTAATACACTGGGGGGGGGAGTGGGCAGAAAACTACAGACAGGCTGAGGGGCTTTTTGGGGTGATCATAATGCAGCTTATTTAGTTGGTACACAGCGATCTCACCTCAGTGAAGGGAATATTTGATCACATACGATATAAGAAAAGCTCATACGCATGTGTATGTGCCTTTCTATTTATCTAGCCTCCAATGTCCAGAGCTCGAAAAGAGGTAATTATGCAAGCTTTTAGAAAGTTAGACAAGACTGGGGATGGTGTTATAACAATTGAAGACCTTCGCGGGGTGTATAATGCAAAGCACCATCCAAAGTACCAAAATGGAGAATGGACGGAGGAGCAAGTCTTCCGGAAATTTCTGGATAACTTCGATTCCCCCTATGACAAAGATGGGTTGGTAAGTAAAAAAAAAAAAAAAAACCTAAATGAAATTTCTTCTATCCAATTTCAAATTGCAGATAGGTTCAAAGCTGTAAGTATCTCAATACACTGATACCATCCTTGTTATAAAAAGAAGTAAATTTTTTAAATTCATTTTTTAAAATTAATTATTTATTTTATTTATTACATTTATTGGTACATTGTATTTATACATTTTGGTAAGTGTCAGGGTGTGTCCCTCCCGAAGCTGCGCGCTCTGTTGAAGAGGATGACCTTCCCTGAATAGAGGAGGACTGGTCTTGGGTCAAGGGTATACGAGTAGCCGTGCTCCCCTGCTAGACCTCCAAACAAACTCTCAAGAAGTAAAATATTTCTGTAGGGACCTTCTAGAAATTTAAAAACCAAAGTAATAAAATCTATGTGTCGTAGTGCACACACACACACACATGCTCATAAACACATACTGGTAGGGGATCCACTACAGCTAATATTTTCCATCATGGAGAAAATGTAAAATGTGGTGTTTTAGACTACATTAGACACACCATGTCATGGTTACCCTATTCACCATACTCAGCTAGCCCCTCCTGTGAACTAGACAACAGTAAAACATATTTACCTTCAAAATGAGACCATAAGTTCAATTTTAGAACAGATTCACAAGGCCTCTCAGGATGTTTCGCTGCCTTTTCTATTTATCCTTATGAGCATCATTTATCATCACACTTTGCTTCCTGGAAATGCCTTACAAGGCAGCTGTTGGGAAAAGGAGTGCCAGATAACAGAATTTACCCTGATGTATTTTTAGTAGACTTTGAGATTAACTTACATTTTTAAACTTCAGTGAACTTGAAAACAAAATCAACCCGCCCCACTCCATTCACTGTTATCATAAAGTTACAAATGCGTAGCTTGGTCGTATAAGGAATGACACCTCCATCACTGTGTCTAAGCTTAGATGAGAATGTCATCTATCTTTTATCAACAGTGCTTTTTTAAAAACCCAGAGCCAGTTCCGCTTCTCGGTGGCCTAAGGGTTATGGTGATGGAGCAGGGGGTTGTCTCTTTGACCTCAGTTAACAGCAGCAGAAACCCAGGATGTGTTATCTCTTAACCCCTTGGCTACACTAGAAAAGATAAGTGGGGCAATGGACAGGAAGAAGAGGTGGTGTTTATGGGAAGAAGAAATAAGTTTTCCCCCTCTGAAGGGAATTTCCCTCAACTTTTCCCATGCAATTTTATGATGAGTTCTATTACCAAGGGGTGGGGAATAGGAAAGGGACCTTACTTTCCCTCCTCCTGACATTTTCTGGTCAGGGATGGAGGAGTATCTTTTATTTTAGGCTAAAGGATTATAGAGATAGTGTTTTTTTGTTTTGTTTTGTTTTTCTTTAAGAGGCCTAGATTCTGCAGAGCAGCCAAATGTTTGGGACAGAAATACCAGAACTGTTATGTTTTCTTCCAGTACTGTTGGCCTTTGATCACTGAGATGTTGGTGGAAAAATAGCCAACTGCCGTTTCCCCTAATTAGCCCAACTCTGCCTTGGTCCCAGGCTGCCTTCGCTTCCTTCTGCAGGTGGTTCCTCCTCACTGCCAGGGAAACCTCAGCTGCCCTTTAACTCACGTCAAAGTAGCCAGCTGTTGTGATTCAGATGATTTAAAGTCCGTACTCCTGCCCCTTCTGACATTTATCTTAATCAGCCACGTTAATCTCTCAAATACTTAAAAAGGTTATTGAGGCTTTTCACAGTTACAGCATTTGATGTCACCCAAATATCACAGACCTTGTCATAATACCTAGCCCTGAAGTTCATGATCATCATTATTTAATCAATAATGCAAATTGCTAGCTGCCACAGAGAACCACAGAGTTCAACTTTCTTGCGGGGGTAGAGCCCAAGGATTTACATATTTAATAAGTGTGCCAGTTGTCTCTCATACACATTCATATGTAAAAGATTCAGAAGTGCCTGTTTTTAATTAGTAAATATAATATGCACATGAGCTTCATTTAGCATGATGACAAATCTGGGCAACATTTATTAAGTACTTATCAATGGGGCATTCTGCTAAGGGCTTTATAGGGATTCTCATTTGATAGGCATAATAAAAACGTGAAAAGTGATTCAAACTTTTGTACTTTGAGTCATATTTTAAATGCACAATAAATTGTTGCCTTATAAGAACTCTATGTTAAACTCTCAAAGAGAATAAACACTTAGCTTCTATGTATGTCATTTGTTTGTGTTTGTAGCTCACTGATAAGCACAGCTCCACTATTGGCTCAGTCCATTGCCTTTCTTCTTAATGCCTTTTTTTTTTTTTTGGACATGGGTGGATTATAAGGGAGACAACTGTGGATACTGAGACTTTTTTTCTCTGTTTACTTATAATTTCAGCAAAAAAGGCAACTGGGTTAATGAGCTCCTATGATTCTTGGAAGAGATAGGCATAATCCCAAAGATTGGGGAAGCATATGCTGTCTTGGACTCGAAAGTTATTTACGGATTTCCCTTCTTGAGATGTTTTCATTCCCTAATGAATGCTGAGATTCGAGGGTTCACTAGAGAACAATGAATTTCCCAAACAGCTGTCAATATTGTATCTGTATCCTTCCATATATGCAGATTCATGTTTTGGACTCAATGATTACCCAAGAGTTCAAGCAAGAGAACAATTCTTCCCTTGACTCAACTAACCATGTTGTCCAATACAGTTGGAGTGCACACATCACCTGTTCCTATTAGCACATTAAGACTGATAACTTTCTTCTTTCTTCTTTCCAAAAGGAAAGTAATATAAAATCTTAGCATGGGCAAACACATTAGTTGATATTCCAAAGAGACAGTCCTGGGCACAGAATGAAGAGAGAAGCTGGGGTAGGGTGGGAGGTGGGACCAAGAGATACTGTTTTTGCTCACTCTGAGCCTTGAGTGAGTAATACACTTCTTTTTTAATTATTATTTTAATTATATATACTTATAGGGTACAGCATAATAAGTTGATACATGTATAATGATCAAGTCAGGGTAGTTAGCCTTCCCATCTCTTTGAATACTTTTTAAACATTTTTGGTTATCATGTAATACACATGTTCATGGGTACAGTGTGGCCTTTCAATGCACACATACAATGTGTACTGATCAAACCAGGGTAATTAATGCTTTCATCTCCTTACCATTACTTTAAGTTTGGAGGCTTGGAGCTCCTCTCTTCTAGTTCTTCAATAAGATATAGAATAGATTATTGCAAACTATAGTCACCTGATTCTTCCATAGGACACTAGAACTTATTCCTTCTAACTGTGTTTTAGTACTCATTATCCAACTTCTTGTTGATCCTTGCCCATATCTATTTAAATGTCTACATAAAAATACTTGACAGGGCAGAAAGACTTAGTAGGACACATCCAAAGAAGAGGCTACAAGCCCTGCAGTCCTGTCCGTTTCCTGATGCTGTAATCTCCTTTATCACACTTCCTGTGCAGCTGTGTTGCTGATGGAACACTTTGAGTTTCTGAATGTCCACTGCCTCATAGCAGCCTACCTCTGGACAGCTGTACTGAATACAGTCTTCTTCTTGACTTTGAACCCAAATCTATCTTCTTTTAAATCGTATACATCCTAATAGTGATAATATTATCTTACATGTATTTCACGTATATCCTCACTTGGCCAGTGGCCAAGTTAATGTGAATTCATTGAAGTAATGTGAATTCATTGTTCTAGGCAACAACCTGGGGCCCTCTTCCTAGTACAGATTGTAATCGCTGTGTATGAAAAAAGGACAATATTATTAGATGCCAGTCATGGGAACCTGTGCTAACTGCCCATGGCTCCATGATCTACAGGTAACTGGAGATGATCAGGAAACCACCTGGAGATACCATGGTTAGCAGAAAATTGTGAGCAGGGCATACATCCTAAGAAAGGGCTTTGAGAGATGATTGTATGTAGATGATAGACACAAAAGGATGCCGTGCTGGGAGGCTGTAAAGACACCAGAGAGAAAGTGAACCCCTGGATGAATGAAACATGGAGCTCCCTTCCAGAGTTTGCATGGTTCCCTGAGGAGTTTAACCATGGGCAGTAATACACTTCTTACAAATGCATGGAAACCAGCCATGTTTGATTAGAAATCTGTTTCTTTATCCACAGGACAGAACTCCACTTTTCAAAAGGTGAAATGTGAATTATCCTGACATGTAACCTGGCATGTTTCTGACTTGCCACAGGGAGACATATTAACTACAGTTAAAGAACACTTGTCTCTTGCTCTGAGTTTCAGTCTCACATATTTGAACCAAGGGGCTCCTGCTCTTGAAGAAAAGATGACAACCTGTGTCTCACTTTCCATTTAAACTGGTTTGGACATTTTCAGCACTTTCTTCCTCTCCTCCCTGAGACACCTCACCTTTGCTTTTTCTTCACTTTTGTTTTAGATCTGTTCCTCAGACACACACACACACACACACACACACACACACACACACACACCCTCCTTGACTGAAGTGTCCCTTCTGTTTACAGGGATGGAAGATGGGCCTCCGTTAAAAGAGTGCGAAGCAAAGTTTCGTTTTTGTTTCTAACTTTTCCACTGCAGGTGACCCCCGAGGAGTTCATGAACTATTACGCAGGTGTGAGCGCATCCATCGACACCGATGTGTACTTCATCGTCATGATGAGAACTGCCTGGAAGCTCTAAATGCATGACCCCAGGACCAGGCCTTGGGGACAGCTACGTGACTCCAAATGAGTCAGCTCAAAAGCCTGGAATGTATTTGATTTCATGTTCATTCCAGTGTTTCTTCTTTGCCAACATAGTACATTTTCCAGGGCTATGAAAAGGGCAGAAATAAAGACACTAAGTAGTGAATTGTGAGCTTGCCTCCTCTGAAACTGTCTCCTTAGCTCTAAAACAGGGATTAAATAAAATCGCATCTATAACACTCCTAGTTCCACAGCTGATGTATGCAGGTGTCTAATCAAATTTGGATTTCTTTTTTTTTAAATATGGAACACTTCACAAATTTGTGTGTCATCCTTGCGCAGGGGCCATGCTAATCTTCTCTGTATCGTTCCAATTTTAGTATATGTGCTGCCGAAGCGAGCACTCAAATTTGGATTTCTTCCTTGGCCATTAATGAAAGCTTGAATATTTTAATTAGAAGCTCCTCCCTCCCACCCATATACTCGCTATCTTTCTTCTCTTCCTTTAGATGGCTGCTTTCTAGGGAGAAGAATACTTCTGTTTTTATAACTGTAAAACTTTAAGTGTTTCAGTATCGATGTGGGCACCAGAAGGAGACCACATGTTAGCCTGGATTTCTACAACCAAGTCTTGAGTTTTACTACCTAGCATTTAGGGAAGTCTCAGTTTGGGAAATAGATTAAAAAACAAGCTTTTTTGGGGGGGCACTCTTGAAGATTGACGTGAGCATGGAGGTTTGTTTCTTTGAGCAGTAGACCTGTCAGTCAAAGTATTCTTGGGGTAAAGTTTTGAGGCTGGGCTGTGCTCTCAGATTTTAGGTGGGACATCTTGTCCTGTGATGCCAGAGAGCCTTTCCCTGGTGGAATGTTTCTCTTTCCCCTCCCTGCTCTTGGCCAATCACACTGAAGCTCCCTGCAGCACAAAGAGGCTGGGTGTGATATGGATGAAGACAGGCATATTCCAAAGCAGATTTTCCATCTTGGCATTTTATAGCTCAAAGTCTCCTCCCAGTACTAAACTTAGGTTTCATATTATTGATGTTTGGAAATCTCCCTGTGAAAGGTTAATAGACATAAAGGCCTCCTCAGCTGCTAGAAAATGGATGTCAAAACTATATAGCTCTTATGTTCTGTGTCTGAGGCCAGAGACAAACGCACAGCAAGCAGCCTCTGGTTGTGGAGTTTGAGATAATGCCCACTTGCCTTTGTGGCTCAGGAGAAGTGCCTCCTTTTGCCATCTCTGTCCCTAGCTGCACTCATCAATTGGTTTTATGGTCTCTGAATTTAGGGTCTGAACACACTTACTATGTTTTGTACCAATTCATTTATTTGCTTTATATTTCACAGACTTGGAAGCTGAGATCAGGACACACATTGATTTAAGAATTGTGAAAACAGATGCTGCTAGATGGGAAGTATAGCAGTAATTCACTTAATAGGGCAACCTTGCTTTGTTTCTTGTTGGGGAGCTCAACTCTTATTTATTCTAGCAACAAGCCGAAAGAGGGACCTTTGTGTTGAGGTTGGGCGTGTCTGAGTATTATAGGAAGCTGTTTTTTTTAAAAAAAATATATGAATTACATACATATAGTATTCCACTGGATTTATTATCTAGGCTTATGTAGAGATGGGTGGTCTAAAAGATACCAAGTGTTTTGAAGAAATAGGTAGAAATCCAAAAGAAATTATGAAGAAATGTGTAGAAAAACTATCCATGCTTTTTTGCAGCCTGCACTTTGCAGATTGTGGCCAAGAAGAGGTCCCCTGTTTCCTGGGCATGATGGGTTTCAAGCCTACTGCTCTAGATAGATTCATGTTTTGATTCTGGGTATGACTCATGTCTTGCTTAACTGGGTCTCTAGAGTGAGCATGTGATTCTGAGCAGGGCCTGGGTTGCAGCTATCAGCTTCGTCTCTCCCAGTGGTACTTTGCTTCCTGCCTAATGAGGGCACAGGGCACAGTTATCTGATTGCAGATAACCTGTGCCTCATGGTGGATTGGGTGTATTGGGTCACATTCGGTTGCCTCCCTCCTGGCAGTTTGGGTTGTGGCCCACGAGAGGGACTGCGCCAGCACCCTCTCACCCTCTGGAACAGGATCCCCTAAGAGCCTCAGGGTCCGGGGTCACTTTACTCCTCAGTCTTGTCTATGATTTTTCACATAGTCAGGGATGGCTCATTGCTTACTCCTTCTAGTCACCATGGAAGGAGCAGAGAAGAATTGTTCAAGAAATATTTATTAACAATTTGCTGAGTATGTTTCTTTCTTTATTTTTTTTTTTTGCGGTACCGGGGATTGAACGCAGGGGCGTTCTACCTCTGCGCTACGCCCCCGGCCCTATTTTTTTATGCTTTATTTTTGAAACCGGGTCTCACGAAGTTGCAGAGGGCCTCACTAGGGAGAGAGAGAGAGGGACAGGGAGAGAGAGAGAGAGAGAGAGAGAGAGGGAGAGAGAGAGAGAGGAGAGATAAATCACGCGCGCCCGCGCATGCGCGATGAGGTTGGCCGCGAACTCGGATCCTCCGGTCTCCGCCTCCCAAAGTACTGGGATTACAAGCGTGCGCCACCACGCCCGGCTTCTGAGTATGTTTCTGTTTATTTAATTTTTACATTTTACATCTCATCCATCTGTTAATTTAAAAAATAACAATTTGAGTCAGAAGATAAAACACAATAGAAAGTCTCTAAAACATCCTTCAGGAGCACCTCCCCTGTTGGGTCTACAACATCCTTCAGGAGCACCTCCCCTGTTGGGTCTACAACATCCTTCAGGAGCACCTCCCCTGTTGGGTCTACAACATCCTTCAGGAGCACCTGCCCTGTTAGGTCGACAACATCCTTCAGGAGCACCTCCCTTGTTGGGTCTGGACCCCACATAGGAAATTAAACAAGCTGATAAGAAGATAAAGAGGCAGTGGTAGGAGCTTTTTTAATGAAACGGGACTGATGTAGGTAAACATTCTTTAAATCTGGATTTGTCAGAACAAGCCATCCATCACAGTACAGTCTGGGTTTCTAACCCCCACCAAGGCAAACCTATGCAAGGACAGCAGGAGACTCGGCCATGAGCAAGAGTTGGTGCACTCTGTACTGGAATTCCATTCACAGTGCAAATGAGAAACCCAAGATAGGTTGAATTGTGACTGAGGCAGAATTCTTCCCTCCAGTCTGTGGGGCTGTTTTTGCCACCATCTTCACCTGGTCAGGGTCTTCCAGGTCTCGATGGCACTCTGGAGGACAATGCACTTGCCCTGTGTGGTATGGAAGCAGGCATGCAGTCACATTTCATACCCTCACAGCAGCTTTGAAGGCGGAGCTGGGTGCCTTCCACATAGGCTGTGGGTTGACCTGGCATGCATCCTGGTTTCAGGGTGGAAATACTTCCCACTAATGAATACTCATTGAGCCACATACTCTTTTCTAGGATGTGAGGATAGAGCAGTGAACTAGAACAAATATGGACAAAATCAATGGCTTTCAAACCAAATTAACAACCCACAGCTGTTAAGAGATCAGAGAGGCCGGGCGTGGTGGCACACGCTTATCATCCCAGTATTTGGGAGGCGGAGACCGAAGGATCTGGGTTTGCGGCCAGCCTCAGCTACTTAGTGAGGCCCTCCGCAACTTCGCGAGACCCGGTTTCGAAATAAAGTATATAAAAAAAAAATAGGGCAGGGAGTGTAGCTTGGAGGTAGGACACCCCTGGGCTCAATCCCTGGTACTGCAAAAAAAAAAAAAAAAAGAGATCAGAGAGGGCGGGAGAGGGGGAGCAAGCATGGACACCAAAATACCCTCCTACTCTCATCCAACCTCTGAAGTCAGGACAGCTGGGGCCCGTTATATGGCACTGTGTTAGGGACTGTGTAGTAATTTCAGTGAACACTGATAGTCTATCAGGAGAATGCAGGCATAATCCTCTCCTATTCCTGGAAGCAGATAATTGTCTTATCCCTTTGATTCTGTTGGCCAGTGTAGATTGCCTCGCTGAATCATGAAAGTCTAAGTAGGTATTGATTCCACCCTCATGAAGCTATCTACAGATTCTCTTATGTGGATGTTTAATCAAGCGGAAAGATTAAATTAATCTAATGCATTCCTAGATGGTGTGGGTGCTCTTCTCCTGCTTCGTGAAATCCTATTAACACCCTCTGAATAGTATACATTCTGGATTCGTCCACATCTATTTTGGGTACAGAATGCCAAGCCTCACAAATTCCAATTTTCCAAGTTGGTCAACAAACTTACTGACTGCTATTTTAAATTAAGAACCTGTTGAATGAATTGTCAAAGTTTTAACTTTTGGAAATGTTTGACTCAAAAGAAAAATGGAGGGTATTTTTTTTTTTTTTTGCAGTACCGGGGATTGAACGCAGGGGCCTTCTACCTCCGTGCTACGCCCCTGGCCCTATTTTTTTATCCTTTATTTTGAAACTGGGTCTCACGAAGTTGCAGAGGGCCTCACTAAGTAGCTGAGGCTGGCCGCGAACCCTGATCTTCCGGTCTCCACCTCCCAAAGTACTGGGATTACAAGCGTGCGTCACCACGCCCGGCAAGGAGGGTATTTTAAATTAAGATCTTAATGAATGAAGCAATGAAGTCTGAAATCTTAGACACGCTATGACTCCAAGTAAAAATAAAGGTGTCGAGGGCCTGAAAGATCGTCATGTAGTGTTAGTGATTTTTCATGTAATTGTTCCTTCTGACAGCCAATGTTTCTCAGAATGGTTTTACTTCTCTATGTTGCTTTTATAAAAACTATATACTCTTGCCAGTTATAGTAGCACATGCCTATAATCCCTGTAGAGGCTGAGGCAGGAGGATCACAGGTTCAGGGCCAACCTGGGCAACTTAGCTTGACCCTGTTTTAAAATAAAAAAATAAAAAGGGGGTAAGGTTGTAGCTCAGAAGTAGAGCACCCCTAGGTTCAATCCCCAGTACCGCACACACATGCAAACAAAACAGAAAAAAACTTTGATAGAGATCATTCTTTTATTCTATTAAAAAACCTCACTCAGCTAATACCTAAAATGATTTCGTCTAAAACTGATGATGGGTGAAATCTGTCGAGAGGAACACAAACAAATGATTTATGGGGCTTCTGAGAAGACTGCTGTGAGAAGAATTCTCTGCCGTCTCGGTTGGTGCGGTGAGAGGCTGTGGTGAAACAGCTCTTCCTCTCTGAGAATAGCACGACCTTCTTGTTTTATTCTCACACCTGCTTTGCCAAAGCCAGGGTTTTTTTCCCTTAGCGGAGTGTAGTGGAAGATGCCCCTCAGCAGTGAGATCTATTGAAAATACAGGTGGCCAACCAGTAGCTGTGGTTTTGATACGGACCTCACAGCTACCAGAAAGGTAGAGTCCATCAGGGAAAGACAATCTCAAAATATAATGGCCTTTTTCTTTTGTGTTCGATTCTTCTCCCAATTCTTCATCATGGAATTTACTGGCCTTAACACTTGGTGCTCAGAGGCTGTATTGATTTGGGAACATCTCCATCTTAGCTGGTCTCCTGGAAACGCTCAGGCTACATGTGGAACTGATGATAATCGGGAGCCTTAAGCACAGAATGGGGACCTGAAATTGAGAGAAAATGACAGGTGGCACAGAGTGTCTTTCTCCTTCCAGGGCTATCGTGAGTCTCAGTGCTTCCACGTTGATGGGATAAGATGTTCCCCAAACACAGAGTATTATCAAGTGTCAGGCGTTACCATATGAAACTCAGGCCAGTCCTTTCATTTCCAAGGGAACTTGGGAAATAAAGTACATTCCACAAGTTTCATACTTAGTTATGTCTAAAATCTCACTTAGCAATGTTGTTCAAAATCCATTTACTTAAGATTACTATGAAAGCTGCCAAGTGTGTATTGTAAATCACCAAAAATTCTGGTTCTACTAATTGAAGTCATTTAGAAAGAGTTTGAGTGGTAATGTACTTGTTTTTTTAAGTCTAAACTGAAAATAGGATGGGAGGCTGTTAAGTATGTCAATAATGTAAAGATGATTAAAAGCACTGTGCTTATCCATACTCATAAATATTTTACATGTTGTTGCAGATAAGCATTCATATATAAATGTAATCAGCATGCTAGTCATAAAAATGTTCTCACATGTCTTTTAAAACAGTCCTAGATCAATAGGTAGTTGACAATACCTTATTGTACAAATGTAGCTCAAACTATTTTCTACATAGTGAGGTGTTCCCATATGTAAATCTCATCTTAATAGTATTTTTATTTTTAGTTTTTTTGTGGTACTGAGGATTAAACCCAGGGGCATTCTACTTCTGAGCCACACTTTTTATTTTTTGTTTTTGAAACAGGGTCTCGCTAGGTTGCTGAGAGTCTCACTAGGTTGCTGAGAGTCTCGCTATGTTGCTAAGGCTGTTTTTGTACAGTAATTCTTCTGTCTCTGCCTCCCAAGTACTGGGATTATAGGCATGTGCCATCACGCCTGGCTTTGATAGTATTTTTAAATAAAAATTGAATAGAAATAAATTTCAAAACAACATGATGCTTGGTAAAGAAGAATTTCCATAATATTTATGACATAAGTGTTCACATATTTTATTTCAAAAGCTATCCATGTGTCTAGTGGTAAGCTATATATGCAATGAAAGTAAGAACTTGTCTTAATGGAAATAGTTGGGGTATCATTTTTAGGAACCAGAAATTGAGACTTTTTGAGCCATCAGGTTAGATATAGTTTAACATATAACACCAAATCTATCATTTTGTCACATTCTCAGACTGTGCTTTGCCAGTGACGCGGGTCTAATTTAATAAATTTCTCCAATTTAAGGTTCTAAATAGCCATCTCTTATAATAAAAGAGGACATCTAGCTTTTGTATTTCTTATTTGCTATCACGTTACGTACCTTGCTTCTTTGAGAGTTTACTTCCTTGATGGTGCTTTCAGATCACTCAACAATGTTATTGATATGATGTTTCTGTTATAGGTGGGGAAATTGCTTCTTTGAAAATGATAAGGCCCTGTTACATCATATACTCTCATGCTTTCAAAAGGACATAACATAATTACTCATAAAACTATTATTTTTATAGCCAAGAAGAGTTTGAAAATGTTATATTTATACATATTTTTTCCTGCAGGGATGAACTACACCCATGTAGCAGGCCAACCAAGATCCCAGTGTGCCCAGCCCTGAGTGGTGCTTCTAGGACCATGGGTGATAGTATAATTCTCTTGCTGGTATTAAGGACTGGGAAAGGTTAAGAGGGAGGAGAGACAGAACCTGGGGGCTGATTCTGCATCTTTGCTCTTAACTTCATTGCTCTGCATAGAAAGCATGAGTCTAATCATGAAATGCAGATACCCTGGCCAAATTGTTGAGACAGTTGGAGTTGGCCTCCACTTCCTTTACAGCTGTTCCCTCTGCACTCTGCCATTGAATACCATGCACCATGCATTCTTAAATGCCCAAGGATCCTGTGAAATGCCCCTTTCTCTTGTTCTATCTCTACTTTAGTGTTTGGTCTGAACTTTCTTTGCCTAAAGTTCTGTTCATTTACACATTTCTCTAAAATATAGCCATCCCTTTTTTATCCACAGAGGACTGGTTCCAAGACTCCCCACGGGTAACAAAATTCCTGAATGCTCAAATCCTTTATATAAAATGGCATAGTTTTTACACATAACCTATGCACATTCTCCTATATACTTTAAGTAATCTCTAGATGATATATACTCACTAATACAGTGTAAATAGTTATAATGTGTTGTTTAGAGAATAATGACAAGGAAGAAGGTCTGTACATGTTCAGTACAGACACAATTCTATCTTTCTGAATATCTTTGATTGGATATTGAATGCACAGATGCAGAACCCATGGAAACAGAGGACTGACTGTGTTAGAAATATCCATACGTGTGATTATACAGTATACATTCTAGAGCAGTGCTCTCCCATAGAACTTTGTATGATGATAGAAATGTCCTATCTCTGTGCTCTCCAGTGTGACAGCCACTAGCCACATATGGCTAAGGAGTAGTTGAAACAGTACAACTGAGGAACTGAATCTATAATTAATTTTAATTAGTGTAATCTTGAGTAGCCACATGTGACTAATGACTGCTCAATTAGATAGTATTGTAGAGATCTAGAGATCTTACTGCCAAAGGTGATGGCTGTGGGGAACTGTACCTGGCCAGCGTGCAGGTGAGTTTTTGGCCACCCTTGCGTAAATGTTCCATCTTAGAAAGCTCCCTCAGAGGGGAAGGCAAGCCAAGCCCTCCCCAACCGACTACATCCTGCTTGATTGCCAGCAGCAGATCAGTGAGGAATATCTCAGAGAGACGTAAAATGCTCTACTATGGCTCACATATTTTGACACCATTTCCATTCTTTCCCCCGCCCTTTTTTCCCCCTTCAGGTTTCAAAGGAAGACTTTTTGAACTATTATGCAGGTGTTAGTGCTTCTATTGACACCGATGCCTATTTTGTTTTGATGATGAGAAAATCCTGGAGCTTATGACTTTTGTCTGATAATTCTTTCGGCAATCTGGGACTTGCAGAGAGTGGAATGAATCTGAAAGGAAGTCCAACACCATGGAGTTTGATGAGATGAAAGCTGAAGTGTCTGAAAGATCTGACAAATTTAAAGTCATAGACCTTCAGTAATCTTGCTTAAAGACCTGGAATGTGCTCATTGCCATAAATACCTGAGGATATAGTTTTAAATCAGAAACAAAGGAAGGAAGGAACGAAGAAGTGAAGGAGGGGAAGAAGGAAACCATAAACTGAGATTGGAAAGTGGTTCCCAGATAAAATTAATGACCCTGTTGTACGTGTTCCTCTTGTAGGCACAATTGTAGATGTCACCCCACACCTTCACTTTATTTGCTGTGCTGGGACTCTGTAGCAGGTGACAATAAAATAATTGGAGGGACGTCTGTTTAAAATTTTCTGTGCTTACTTATTTCAAAGTTTCTCTTGGTGAATACTCTATAAATAAAATAAATTTTTACTTTATTCTGAAATCCATGATTTTTCTTTTTCTATTTTTAGATATCAGTGCAGGGATTTAAACAAAGTCCCACACTTGCATGAACAGGGTGTGTAAGGGCCTCTGGCGAGGACAGGAAGCAGAGCCCAGTGGGCCCACTGGGTTGAAGGCTGGGCTTTCATGGAGCAGGCCTACTTATTGGGTCAGACTATTAGGATAAAGAGAGGGCAAGGGAAAGAGGAAGGGCTGATTATGAGCCTTGAAGGCTTTCTGGACCTTTAGTGTGAACTGGAGAGATGAATTTCGAACCTGTTTGGGGGGAATTGGTTGGAGCTACTCCTAGGCTCCTCTATATTCCATGTGATGTCAGGTTTCTGACACTGATTTCTCTTTCTCTACTAACTGCTTCTTAGGCGACCAACACAGCTGTATGTTGATTGCAGACACCCAGAGGCTTTTCACCTTGGAGAGGGGTAGAGGGAGGGTGGGAAAGGAGACCAAGGCTGCAGCTGTGCTTCTGAAACTTTGTTGAGCCCACACACCACCTGGGGAGGGAGTTAACTGCTAGTTCTGATTCAGAAGTCTGGGATGGGGATTGAACTTCTGCCTGTTTAACAAACTTTCCTGTTGATGTTGATGCCTCTGGTCTTCAGATAAAACTTTGAGTATTGAAGGATAAAGAGATTCCAGTGTGTATATTTCCAGGCTTATTATTTTGTTGGGGTTATGGTTTGGATTTAGAATGTCCCCCAGAACTCATGGAGACAAGGCAGCCATGGTGGAGGTGGGGCATGGTTGCTGAGGACGGGTACTTGGGAATGTGGCCTTAGGGATATTTATACCATATGGTCTTTCCTTTTGCTTCTGGCCTCCATGATGTGAGAGCCATACCCTGAGCTCTGCACGTGGCCTAACATGGACTGAACCCTTGAAATCTCCAGAACTGTGAGCAAAGACAGTTCTCCTTCCTCTAAGTTGTGGTGGTCAGGTGCTTGGGATTATAGCAGTGAGAATGTGGACTGAAAGAGTTTGTGAATTTTGATGGCAGGGCCATCCTCTCCTTGTCTTTAAAGTCATGAAAGTATGAAGGCAATACTACGTTTATACCTCCCAGGCATATGTATGAGAGAAATAATCTTCCAATTGGAGAATTTCTCATAGTCTGGGACTGAGTTCTGTAGACCCCTATCCTCAAAGATTTCAATGGTCAGTCCACTACGAGTAGGTCTGCCTCTCAAAAGAGACCTACATTGAGCAAGCTCACAGCAATTAATGCTGAAACCAGAATCCCAAGCCACTGATTTACTGTGATGACTACAATTCTTGTGTTTCCTGACTGGATGGAAGAACCTCATCTAAGTGTGAGGGTTTGAGAGAATGACAGCTTAGCTCTCAGTTCATGGGTGCTTTTAGTGGTTTATTCTCAGACACTCCTAAGCACAGCAGAGGATATATACATGGTAATTTTGGCTGTTAGGACAAGTAAATCCTCAAATTTATAAAAGCTCAAACACAATATATACTTATTTTTCACTCATGAAACAGTATTACACATCATATGTTGATGTCAGTGGGCAGCTTTCCTCCAGGTAGTGATTCAGGTTCCAGGCTTCTGTTTTGTGTTTCCAATGTTTCCTAGGATGTCATAGTCAATATTTCTGAGTGACCAAAGAGAAAGAGGGTATTAAGAAGGCTGCAAAACTTTGTCCTGGAAGTGACATGTGCACTTTATGCTTGGATTCCATTTGATGATAACTAGTCACATGATTACATCCAAATGCAAAGAGGATGGGAAAAAGTAGTCCTTGCAGGAAAACTTCTTGCCAGTGAAAATTGATAGTCCTTGCAGGAAAACTTCTTGCCAGTGAAAATTGATTTAATGGGAGGAAAGTACACACTTTGGTGGACAAAAATGAGTTGTCTTTGCTTCTTGAACTCATGTTTCTCATCACCTTTCATTTTCTTATGGGGGCATGCTTGCTGGTTTCAGTAGCCCACATGGAGTAAGATATCTGCCAGATCGTAGAGGTGTAGAACTGAGGTCTCTCTATCTGTAGCTATGTTAGTAACCAAGGAAACAACTTATACCTTATAAGGTAATGATTTTCCATTCAGCAAGGCCTGTCATCTGATCCTCAGTGGCCTTATTCCAGGCCTTGGAATTTGTGCTACAGCCACATGGGACAAGTCATCTTTTATCTGTCTCTATGATACAGGGCTTGGAACTTCTCACCTATGTATGCTAAGGAGCTTTCTGTGGGGAGCTGACATTATGTCCTGTAACACACATTGGAACCAACTTATTCATTCATGTCGGTAAATGAGAAAAGATTTGTCCTGGAGGCAGATCTCTCTTTGGAAGACTAATTATAATTATGAGGTTATTTTGACATTGGACTCAGAAGGGTCATGAAGATTAAAACACTGAGTAAAAACACTTAGTGTCCCAGTGGGCTGCTGACAGCTTAATGCATTTGTCTTGCCAGTGAGATTATAATACTCATTTCACAAAGTCCCTGGAGGAGACTAACAAAGATGACTTTTCTTTTTCAGTACTCCGTGGCTGAATAACTACATGTAGGGAACACATCCTCTTCACTTTAGGTTCATTAATTATACATGTTAATGAAATAACTTGGGATCTGGTCTATGTTGTTTGCCTGAGGGTGGGGGTATGTTTGTATCTTTAATGTTCTTTAATATACCTCTTGCTATGATCTGAATTTTGTATTCCCCCCCAAATTAATATTTTGAATTCCTAACCCCCAAGGTGATGGTATTAGGAGGCAAGAGTATTTTGGAAGGTCCTTAAGTCATAAAGGTAGAGCCCTTAACTAGTGCCCTTTTATAAAATAGGCCCTACAAGCCAGATGTGGTGGCACTGGCCTATGATCCCATTAATTGGGAGGCTGAGATAGGAGGATCACAGGCTCAAGGACAGTCTCAGCAATTTAGCAAGACCCTCAGCAACTTAGCAAAGCCCTCTTCCAAATTAAAAAAAAAAAGGTCTGGGGGTGTATCTTGGAGGTAGAATAATGCCCCTGGGTTTAATTTCAAGTACAAAAAAAAAAAAAGCCCTACAGGGCGTGTTCACTGCTTCTTCCATGTGAGGACACAGCAAGAAAGTGCCAACCAGAAGACAAGCCCTTGTTCTGGGCTTTGATCAAATCTGCCATTACCTTGACCTTGGACCTCAGCCTCCAGAACTGTGAGAAATGAATGTATGTGTTGATGAGCCAGCCAGTCCCTGGTATTTGCTATAGAAACCTGAATGGACTAAGATGCTTCTGTTCTAATTCACTGTGTATAAATGATCACGGTAATCATAATGTTTCTCTGAACTCTATCGTATTTCCATGTTATTTGGTGTGTACCATAATGTAGCCCCAATGAACCGACTACAGAAGTGAGATGCTCCCTCACTGTCTTATTAGAGGGGAAACTCAATCCAAAGAGAATGATTTATCTGGAGATCATTAATTAGAATAACTAATCAATAGGACTCAATCAATCCTAAGAAGGAGACTTATGAGTTCGTAATGTAGTAAACTGATAATTAAAGTTGAATATGTTTAAAAATGGAAATAGTAGGTGAAAAGCTAGAATAGAGTTAAAAGTAAGAACATCTTTAAAATATTAGCTCTAACACATAATGTCAGATACCAAAAAATGTGGGATGAAAGATTTTATGTTCTTTGGTTGCAAGAGCCCAGAAAATAGATATCTGTACATGTTGCTTGCTTTCATTTCAACATCAGCACATCCCAAATGAAATTCACCATTCCTTCCCTACCCTGGGCTAACCCTACCCCATCTTTCAGTAACACCATACATGTGTCTAGGTCTTAGGCTCTGAGCACTCATCTTCCAACTGCTTGGACAAAGACCCAAGGGTCTTTGTTCTCTCTCATGTCAAGAGGCAGAATAACAATGGTTATTTTTTGGAACAGGGTCTCACTAAGTGGCTGAGGCTGGTCTCAAACCTGTGATCCTCCTGTCTCAGTCTCCTGAGTACTGGGATTACAGGCATGCACCACCACACCTGGCTTGCTAATCATATATATATGTTTTTTTTGCGGAACTGGGGATTGCACCCAGGGGCATTCTACCTCCAAGCTACACCCCCAGCCCTATTTTTTTATTCTTTATTTTGAAACAGGGTCTCACTAAGTTGCGGAGGGCCTCACTAAGTAGCTGAGGCTGGCCAAGAACCTGGATCCTCCAGTCTCAGCCTCCCGAGTACTGGGATTAAAATCGTGTGCCACCACGGCCGGCTTAATGATCATATTTTAAGTGACCTTTCTCTTGCCTTCCATTGTACAGTTCCAATTTATCTTACTTCAGATACAGAAATAACTCCCAAAGGGTTTTCCTGACTATAGTCTTATACCTTTCTATGTATTCCTCTAAGTTCAGAATAACTTTTCCTATTCCTCAAGTTCATTCACATCATCTCCCTTCCTGAAGACATTCAATATCTCCCTAATCTTTACTGAAAAATCGAGACATCTCAGTTGGCATTTAAAGCATCTACAATTTTCCCTGATGTATTTTCAGTGGTAGCTCCCATGGCTTTCTTCCCACTTCCTATGCTGTAGTTACCTGTGTGTGTGTGATGAACAATCTGTCTGGGTTTTGTCTTAGGTTCTTGGCAGGGAGCTTTAAAAATTCTTGGATTTCCCCAGTGATGAGTGTCTTTGTTATGCTGACGTGGTGACTAAGGGTGAGAACCAAATAGAATCAGAATGTGGCTGGTCACCAGAAAGACCAACCTTCTGTTTGGAAGTGTGTGGAGCTCAACCTCTGTGGAAAGTGCTGGAGATGGAGTTCAGTCACACGGACAACCATTTAATCATTCACCTCTACACAGTAAAACCCCAGTAAAAACTGTGATTCTGAGGCTAAGTACAGCTTCCTGGCTGGTGAACACATTGATGTGTTAGACGTGTGAAATGACTTGATTTCAGAGAAAAGAATACTGCATTCCCTCTCAGACACTGCTCTATATGAGTATTTGGTGAATCTTCCCGGTTTGTATCCATTATAGTAAAACTGTAAGTTTCATTATAGCACTTTGATGAATTCTGTGAGTTGTTCTAGCAAATCATTGAACCCTAGGGTATATAGAAACCTGTACTTCTTAAAGCCGGGCGTGGTGGTACATGCCTGTAATCTCAGTATTTAGGAGGCTGAGATAGGAGGATCACAGGTATGCAGCCAGCCTCAGCTACAAAGAGACTCTCAGCAACCTATTGAGACCCTGTTTCAAAATAAAAAAAATAAAAAAATGGCTCGGGGTGTAGCTCAAAGGTAGAATGCCCCTGGGTTCATTCTCTAGTACCACACACATAAAAAGAAAAGAAAGAAAAAGAAACCTCTACTTCTAACCAACTGGCTATAAATTCAAGATTGCAACACAGAAACCCTGCCTGAGTTTCCAATGCCCTATAGAATTTGAACTCAAAACTGCAACATCCACACCGGAATCCCCAGCCTGACTTGCCAGCGCTCATAATCATATGAACCAGTTTCCTAAAGTAAATATCTCTCTCTACACACACACTATAGGTTCTGGTTCTCTGAAGAACTAATACAGAAATGGGAGTGGCCTGGGGTTCCCTCACAGTAAGAAGAAAGTATGTGAAGTAAAATGTGAAGAAAAGGCAGCCTAGCTGGGGATTGTTCCCTTTAACTTGTGGAGTTTGTTCTAACTCAGGGTGGCAGATTCCAGAACTGAGTGGCAGCAAATCAATTTGGGTTTGAAGCAGAGTAAAAGGCTAAAAGTCATGATTCAACAAACTAACTCATATTTCAAGGCTCAGTTCAAAAGCTAAAGCCTTTACAAAGCTTCTCTCCATCTTTCAGCAGAATCAGCTTGCTGTGTCTTTCATTCTTCTGTGCCTTTATATTTTGGTATTGGGGATTGAACCCAGGGGCATTCTACCTCCGAGCTACACCCCCAGCCCTATTTTTTCTTCTTTATTTTGAAACAGGGTCTCATTGAGTTGCGGAGGGCCTCACTAGGTAGCTGAGGCTGGCCGCAAACCCAGATCCTCCGGTCTCAGCCTCCCGAGTACTGGGATTACAAGCGTGCGCCACGACGCCTGGCCTGTGCCCTGTTTTTGATGAGTGTATGTGTATCTTTCTATCATGGTCTGCTTGTCAGATTCATCTTATGTATTATTTTATTTTCTCTAACTGGCATTCAGACTTGGAATCCCCCCCCCATTCATGCTGGTCAGTGGAATGTAGCTCGTCTTTCCTGAGATGCTCACCTAAGCCTGCATTATGGTTCTTGGATCTGAAGTAGGTCCAAGATGCACAGGAGGAAGGAGAATTATGTAACCTTGGTTTACACAGGGTGTCCCTGCAATATCACTTTCCTTCTTTGCAGAGTCCCTTAAGTCCACTGAACTTTTTTGGGGGGGTATTGGGAATTGAACCCAGAGGCATTCTACCTCTGAGATATACCCTTAGTCCTATTTTATTATTTTATTTTGAAACAGGGTCTCACTAAGTTGCAAAGGGCCTTGATAAGTTGCTGAGGTTGACCATGAACCTGTGATCCTCTTGTCTCAGCTTCCCAAGTACTGAGATTACAGGCATGTGCTACCATGCCTGACTCAAGTCCACTGAATTTTGGCAATTTCTCTACCATACCTGAGAAATGGCAATTTTGAAAAGCTGCCGATGGGATAGATGATAGATGAAGAGCTTGGTTTTGAGATGTTTGTGAGATATCTAAGTGAGAAATCCAACAGGCTATTAGATATTCATTCAGTTGACCAACAAATATTTACTGAGCAAATATTAGGTGCTACCAGTGAATAGTGCTGTAGGTGCTGGGATTTAGCCTTGAACGAAGAAATAGGATATATTTCCTCATGGAAATTCTATCTAGCAGATATGATTCTCCCATCCAAGTACTAACCAGGCCCGACCCTGCTTAGCTTCTGAGATCAGACGAGATCGGGCGTGTTCAGGGTGGTATGGCTGTAGACTCTAGCAGATATGATTTTGAAGTTTAAGGTGTAGGTCTAGATGGGTCAGAAAACTTGAAGTTAAGAGCCAATGAACAGAGTGAATAAAGCAAAGCTACAAGAGAAATCAGCTGCGTGCAGAGGCAGGGCTCTGGAGTAGAGGGAGGAGGGAGTGAAGGTCATTAAAGGTTGGTTTGTTCTTCTGCAGATGGAAGGACATCTGCTTCTTTGACTAGGGGAAAAGTCAGTGGAGATTTAGGGGGATTTTGGAGTTTGTAGTTGAAGATAGGGAATGGAAGGGAAACTTGAATTACAAAGTTCAAAGTACATTTTTTCTTTTTTTTTTTTGCGGTACCGGGGATTGAACCCAGGGGCGTTCTACCTCCGCGCTACACCCCCGGCCCTATTTTTTTATACTTTATTTTGAAACCGGGTCTCACGAAGTTGCAGAGGGCCTCACTAAGGAGAGAGAGAGAGAGAGAGAGAGAGCGAGAGCTGAGGCTGGCTGCGAACCCGGATCCTCTGGTCTCAGCCTCCCAAAGTACTGGGATTACAAGTGTGCGCCACCACGCCCGGCGACAAAGTTCAAAGTACATTTTTAAAGTGTTTTCAAACTACAGGCAAAATCATCTGCCATAAATGAGAAGGGCTAGACTCATGGAGACCTTGAAGCAACAATCATTTCAGCAACAATCACAGAGGTCACTGGGAGAGGGTGCTGCAAGCACAAATAAAGGAAAGCTTGAGTTTATATGGACACCATTTGACAGCATCATGTGACTTTTCACCAAGACAGTTCAGTAGTTAGGGTGTAGTAGCAGAGACCTGTGTGATGGGGACATGCTGTATCAACTTATTCCATATGTCTGTCATTGCAACTTACACATATGAGGTGCTCAGTAAACTGTGATGTAATTTAATAATTAGTTAAAAGCGAGGAAGATAGAGAATCTTGAAGTACACTATTGTATTATCCATATCACAAAGAAAAATCAGATTATGACTCTAGAACAGCAAAATCTCATTTGTAACCAAATAAGTCAGTATCAAGATTATTTTACTGAAAAATAGAAATGTTAATTCCAATTAATAATTATATTAAAACATTTTATTCTTTTACTTATTTCTATAGTAATAATAATAACACACCCATAATCCCTCCTTGCCCCACCTTCCCCTCAAAATGAACAAGAAGATAAGAAATAAATGGAAGTTTCTTACTTTCATGTATCTACCTACCTTCTCATTATTTTCTCTAATAATAACTACTGAAAACATTTTGAAGTATTGTTTTCCAGATTAAAAAAAAAAGCATACTCTGATTCTAATATTCTCTCTTTCTTTCAAATTAAAAAAAAGTCTGCTGAGCCAGGCTTGGTGGCACATGCCTGTAATCCCAGTACTTAGGAGGCTGAGACAGGAGAATCACAGGTTTGAAGCCAGCCTCAGCAATTTAGTGAGGCTGTCAGCAACTTAGTGAGACCCTGTTTTCAAATAAAAAATAAAATAGGGCTGGGGGTGTTGCTCAGAGGTAAAATGCCCCCTGGGTTTAATCCCTAGTAACACACACACACACACACACACACACACACACACTCCTTTTTATAGTAGATATTTTTGTTTGCTTTTACAACATTATTTTTTTTGTTTCTTCTCTATCACCCCTATTTTGACCAGGTACCCATCTCCTTCCCAGTTCCAGAGACAATGAGCTATTTCCAGGCCAATCAGTGCCTGGAATTCTCCTAGTGATCATTATTGGTCCAGGGATGTGCACAGTCCAGTTGAATCAATCATGTTAATGGGGAAAACTTCTATTTCATGATTAGGAAAGGAGTGTTTTCTTTAATAATTTCTGTGAGAAGCAATCACATTATTTTGCTATTACATTAAGACTTTCATGAATATTGAAATTCTTCCATGACTCAACCATTGTTTTCTTCCCCAAGGTTTCCCAACACAGGTATAGACAAAATCATTCCATGGTGGCCATCGTCCTGCTGCAATACAGATGAGACATAAGGAACTTCCTTAGGTGGAGGGCAATGCTTGTGCTCCTGTTAATATGGCCTGAGCTGTCCTCAAGTCTTACTGTAGGAGATTGCATTGATGGTTTGAAGGGCTGGAGGCCGGCGATCTCAGATGAGAGCAGAAGATCAAGAAGCTCTTTAGAGAAATGGCGAAGTTGGAGACCGACGATCTCAGAGGAGAGCAGATGCGTTTTCTTCGGAAAAAGTCGTGCATCCTTCTACGCGGCTTTCTCCTTTTATCTAAGTCCTGCACCTATCAGAACCCTGCTGCCTACATTTAGGGCAGGACTTTCTGTTTAATCTGCTGTTACACACCCAAAGTCACATGATCTCGGGTGTGTCATGATCTGGTCAAGTTGACAAATTAGATTAACTATCACAGGTCTAATGCTTAGTGCAATTAACACTTTGCTGAAAAAATATTTGGCATAAAAAAGCCTTTTTAGTCTCTACAAATTCTGCTGCCCCTCTTGATAAATCATTATCTAGAATAGAGGGAAATTAGCTCAACTAATTTACAGCTGAGGGGTCCTTCAGATTAATTCAAGTGTTTCAGCAGAATTCAGCATCTCAACTTTATTTTTCAAGCCTCGGGGGTTTTGCCTGTTGTTTGCTTTACATTGGTTTTTAGCAGTATCTTAAGGAGTATTAATGTGTTCCCTGTGCCCATCAGGTTATACACATCAAACTTTCTTTGTCTGAACAGCTGTGTCATTTCAAGTTACACACAAATGCCACAAGTCATTAAGATTCAGAAGTTAGAGTAAACTGCAGTGTGGATCTAAAATAAACCAAATACACAGACAAACAAAATTAAATGCAGATATTCATCAGAGAATTAAGCTTTGGAAAATTCTCGACCCACCCCACCCTCTATCATTTCCCCACTTTTGTGGTTATGGTGGTTAAGAGTGCAGCTGGGGAGGGAACTGAGGATGGGGAAGGCAACCGCCTCCTTGCATAGACACACTCCTCTCCCAGGGAGGTGGTGCCTGCCTCAGTCTGAATGGCCTGGATTGGCATTCTCTTGTCTTGACGGGTTAGTATAAGTGATGAAGAAACAAGTTGGCAAATATGATGTTCTTTGCTAACGTGTTTATTCATTCTTTGATTCTCTCATTCCATGTTTATGATTGAATACATGCTCGATTTTAGGTGCTGTGTTTGCAAGAGACATAAACCCCAGAATGCAGAGTCCTCCAGGCCAGAATTCTTAGAAGTCCATTAGAGAAGTCAGACACATCAAGTAATTACAGATCAGTGTGGGGACAGGGGGTGTAAGCATAAGATGCCCTAGGAAAGACAGATGAGCCATCTCCTGGCTTGTAAGAGGATGCCTTCCCGGGATAGGGAATGCCTGAGACTAATCTCCAGGAACTAGTGCACTAGCTGAGCAATGGGAATAAGTGCAGAGGTCAGTGACTGAGAGTAGCATGGCAAGAGGGGAAGAAAGAAGGGTAGGCAGGAGCTAGGTAAGGTAGGCTGAACAATGGCCCCAAAGATGTCCATGTCCTAATCCCAGGAACATACATATATGTTACTCTACATGCCCAAGGGGACTTCACAGATGTGGTTATATTAAGGATCTCAAGATGGAGAGATTATCCTTGATGGATATTATCCTTGGTGGACCCATGTAATCACAAGGATTCTTATAAGAGGGAGGCAAGAGGGCCACAGCAAGAGAAGGCACTGTGATCATGGAAACAGAGATTGTAATGATTCACTTTGAAGATGAAGGAAGGGGCCATTATCTAGGAAATGCAGGAGGTGGCTAGTAATGGGAAAAGCAAGGGGTAGATTCTCTTCTGGAGCCTCCAGAAGTTACACAGCCCCGGTGACATCTGATTTTAGCCCCATATGACTCATTTTGGACATCTGACTGCCTGATGTATAGGAGAACACATTCGTGTTGTCTTAAGATACTAACCTGGTGGTAATTTGTAACAACAGCCATGGGAAATTATCATGGGAAATCACTTCTTTGCCATGCTGGGCAGCTAATGAAGGCTGTTAACCTTTATAAATGTGATTCTTAGTTTTAACTAGGGGAGTGACGTGATCAGAGTTCCTCTTTAGAATGACCCCTGCCCCTGTGGAGGTGGGGGTAGATCATATGAGAACCAGGCAAGGGCAGGGACAGATGGACTTTTGTGATCCTCTGCCCACTTTGGAGATGCTATGACCAGGTCTGAGGTGAGCCTAAGGCCAAAATAACGTAGGTCTTTGTGTCAACTTCCTCCACTGTCAGAGAAGCAATTCCTTTTCTTCCTCCCTTTGATCTACTAGTGCTTTCTAGACATCCATTTTATTTCAAGAATAAAAGATGGTGGAGCTTGCCTGGAACTTGAATTTTGGGAATGATGAGGATCAATAACAACCAACAAAAATAAATAAGGTAATTTGTATTGTGAAAGAGGCTTTGGAGGAAATAAGCTGGGAGTCACGGTAGAGAACAATAGGAGGGGGGGGTCTTGTTTTTGACAGCATGACCCCTGTTAGGGGTTACATAGAAGCCAGAACCTGGAGAATAAAAAGCAGGCAGCCATGCAGTCATGCTTTGGACAGAGAACAGGGAGTACAAAGGGCTTATGTCTGAGAACTCTCTTAATATTTGAAGAATAGGAGGTGATTTTTATGTAGGCCAGAGTCTGAAAGTCTTTGCTTTTGACATTATCAGTTTTTGTTAATGAAGTGAAAATGCAGGTGTTTGAGGTACAGTTAACAGTTTGCTAATTGATGAATCATATGCTGTGTATGCTCTGTGCTTATTTCCCATGCCCATAGAAATTCAGCATTTGAACTAAGAATTGTATTCCAGGCACCACCGTAAACTTGATGGCTGCCACAAAAATTTCAGATATATGTTGAAATTGCAGGAAATCCTCAGCCTTTATAAAAGTGGTTCTCAAGCCTGGTTGCACATTTGAATAACCTGGAACACTTTTATTTATTTATTTATTTATTTATTTTAATATGTTTTTATTAGTGCATTGTAGTCTCACATCACAATGAGTATCAGTTTGATGTTAACATACATGCACACAGCTCTTGGTGTCCCTCCCCCCCAAGCACTGTTAAAATTAATACGAATACCCAGGATTCACACCAGACCAATTAAATCTGACTCTTAGGGATGGGGCCCAGGGACCTCAGAAAGCAAAAAGGTAGGGTCCAGGGAGGCGACTGGGGGAAGCAGGAGGTCAAGAAACACGCAGTGGAGACTATTGGACAATCACCCAAATACACACACACACACACACACACACACACACACACACACACACCATACCTGTATATCCAGTGTTTGAAACTGGGTATCAAGAATGCCCTGATGGCCAGTTAGTGTTAGCCAGAGAAGTAATGACAATCAATGAGAGCTGAATAGAAAGACACTGTCTACTTTTCCAATTCCTGCCCCTGGAGGATCTGGATCAAAGGAGGAGGAAGAAGAAGGAGTGGAGGAGGGTGAGAGGGAAGAGGGAAAGGCTTCAACCTCCGGGAGACGCTCCTCAAGGATGGCACCAAGGCAGTAGGGCCGCAATAGCCAAGGAATGGATGGACATTGTCAGAGATTCTTGGGTACTCCTAAGTGGCACAGGCTAGTAGCCAAATCCTTCCATGCTTCAAGGGGCAGAGAGGACTAGAGGATGAAGGGGGCCCCATGGACAGTACATGGAGACCCAGTTAACAGTGTAGATCATGCAAGCCAGTTGCAGATCATGCAAATCAAAAGACATGATGGGACCTCATACTTGTAGCATCAAATGCAATAAAAAGGACAATATTCAGAGGCAAGACAGGAAACCAAGAGCTCAGGGGAGTCCAGAGACATCACATGGCTCCAGGTGCCTTTCTCCCAGTACTGTGTAAATTAGTTTTCTAGGGCTGTTATAAGAAAGTACCACCAGTTGAGTGGTTTCAACGAGAGAAATGTATCGTCTCATGGTTCTGGAGGCTAGAAGTTTGAGATCAAGGTGCTGGCAGGGTCGATGCCTTCTAAGAGCTGTGAGGGAGAGTCTGTTCCATGCTTCTTTCTTAGCTATTGATGTTTTACTGGCGATCTTTAGCATTTAAAATTTTTTTTGTAGAAACATCACCCCTGATCTTTGCCTTCATCTTCACATGGTGTTCTCCTTTGTGCATGTCTGTCCCCAATTTTTTGTTTTTATAAGAACACCAGTCATACTGGATTAGGGCTTACCTTAACAGTCTTGTTTTAACTTGACTGCCTCTGTAAAGAACATATCTCCAACCAAGATCACATTCTGAGTTATTGGATGTTAGGATTTCAGCATATGAATTTTGGAGGGACACAATTCAACAAATAACACTATGTATATAAAACCCTAGGGAATATGGAAGGAGAAGAAGACTGAATTTGATTGAAGAGTTAACCAAGAGACTGAGTTAAAACTGGCATGACTGAGTTATGTTGTGTGTTGAACAGGTTTTAATGTGGCTCTCATCAGCCTTACTTCCTGGTAATCATGCCATTGGGTAATCTGCCTTTGAGTGTGTGTGGGATTAGACTTGCTTCTAGCCATTATAATATGGCAAAGGTGATAGGATGCATCTCCTATGATTTTATTACTTATATAAAACTCACTTCTATAAGTAGACTATCTTGTTGGCTTTGAAGAAGTAAGCAATCACGTTTTAAGAGAGCTTATGGAGAGAGGTACATGGCAAGGATTTTTAGGATTTTTAACAGAGTGCCAGCAAGAGTCCAGTAAAGAGCTTTCAGATTTACAACCACAAGGAAATGAATTCTGCCAACAACTTGAGTAAGCTTGGCAGCGAATCCACCACCAACTGAGTCTCCAGAAGAGAATCAAGCCCTGGCCAGCATCTTGATTGCTGTGGGCTCAGCTGAGCCATGCCCAGACTCACAGAGACCTTGAGAAATGTGTGGTGTTTTAAGATGTTAAAAATTAAAAAGAAGGAGAAGATAATAAGGGGGAAATGGAAGAAGGAAGGGTCGTAGAAGAGGAAGAAGAAAGAGGAGAAGCGTGAGGAGTGGGGAAATTCAGAAGTTATTATTTTGTTTTCACTTCAGTTCCCTCTTGTCACAAGCCATAGGGATGTGTGTGACTTTGATATGAACAGGAGACCGCATTTTAAAATAAGATTGAATTAAGCTTTGGTCAATGAAAGGAATGTGACTCAGAACAGAGGATTCATTGAACACCTTTGAGAAGAGTAATTGGAGAAACATCAAAATTGTTTCATATTTATAGTTTACTGAATCAAGATTCCTCCATAAAACCTGACACACATGCACATGAGATTTATGATTAAATCTCTCTTGATTAAAATCCTTCCAAGTACTCCTGTGCCCTGCAGGCCAAATACCAACTTCATAGATGGCAGGTCACATGTGTAATTGTTGCCCCCATCAATTCTGTCAGACCTTTTCTCCAGCCACTACCCTGCAGATTTTCTGGATTAGGAATGCCAAATTAGGTGGATGCCCATGAAATTTTTAACCACACCTCCTGATGAATGAGCTGGCACTCTGTTCTGTCAAATACATGGACACCAACGTTGAGACTTGGCTGCTAATAGACTATCCTCTAGTACACCTTGGATACCTGCTCCCTCCACGTGACATGAAAACTCACCTGAACAAGTGATGTGTGCCCCCAAACTTGATTAAATCACTAGGACTTGTTATTGTAATTGTATTATGCAAGCTGATGTAATGTCAGTATGCAAAGAAAGAGCTATTGATCTATGAGAACTACTACAGAAAGTTTGAAAAGACTTAATGATGGTATATTGAAAGAGTGCTGCTGGCAAATTGGGGTGGAAAAATGATGGTAGAAGATTTAAATCTGGGAATCTTTAAAACTCTAGGTTTCTAGCTTATATTTCTTTGCAGGTGTCTTGGAGTCCTTTCACATTTTAAAGAATGCAAAATCAGAGAGTAGATGATGTGTTATTTGTATGTATGAGCTAAGAAAGGTAAAGGGGAAATATAATCAATGACCTCACACTCAAAAGAATGGCCTTGGTCTGTGACATGCTACGGTCTGAATTTTTGTGTCCCCTCAAAATTCATATGTTGTAATACTAACCCTAAGGTGATGGTATTAGGAGGTAGGGTCTTATAAAGAGGCCCAAGGGAGCATTTTCTCTTCCACCCTTTCTACCACTGAAGGACACACTGAGAAGTCTGTAATCTGAGGTCTGGGTGCAAACACTCATCAGAACTAGACCATGCTGACACCCTGATCTTGGACTTCACAGCTTCTAGAACCATGAGAAATACATTTATGCTGTAAGTTACTATGACTATGGAATTTTGTTAGAGTCACTCAAATGGAGTAAAACATAGTGAATAAATGATTAATGATATACTGACATATTTTAAATTAAGGTAAATGTTCAATATGAACAAATATATATTTATATTTTTTTATGAAAGTACCCTTGATTTGACTTTCTGGAGTAATCAACAGTACATTACTGTTCCCAACTGAGACAGCGAAGGAGAATCACCTGCTGTGCTTGTCACTCCCCAAATGCCCGTTCTCACAGCTCTATGACTGTGGACACGCTGCTCCCTGTGTCAGGGGAGCCCTCCCTGCCCTCCTGGCTCTGTTAGCTGGCACACTTTGACTTAACCCTGCACTCCGGGATGAGAGGCACATTCTGACTTAGCCTATGCCACCCTATCAAGTGGCACCCCCCTTGTCTTGCTTCTTCTCGACCTTGATTCTGTAATGCATCCTTCGCCTGTTTTTGTTCTTTTTCTCTGCTGAACCTCTGTTTCGTATTTGGGAAAGGCCCACTCTGAAGCAGTGCCTTCCTCTTACCGTCGACGATACGCATGCCGGTTGCTCTCTTCTCAGCTACCCATCGCTAGGGCCCAGGCGCATGGCAAGGCTTTGTGGCCATCAACCACAGGCTCCCACGCTGCCTTTACCCCAGCAGCCAGTGATGTGAAGCTGCTGGACGCCCTGCTGATAAGACCCAGGGACCAGGTGGCAGCGGCAGAGGTGGTTATTTTCTGTTTCTAGAGGTGACCGTTACAGAGATACAGGGTGCCTCTGTGGCTTTCAAGACTGGCTCTTTGACTCTCCAAGATATTCTGTAAGCCCTCTAATAACCTTTAATGAATTCTTCTTCTGCTCCAAATTAGCCAAAATTCGCTTCTATTGTTTAAAGCTAAAACTCCTGACTGATAGTTTGCCTTAAAGCGATGGTATGCCATTCTAACCATTCCTATGTACTTAATAGTGAGCGGAGAATGTCCTGTTTCATCTCTCAAATCCTAGTGCTTAGTGCAGTGTGAAGTACTGCAGAGAGAATCCTCGACAAACTGCTATTATTAACTATTTAATTGATGAAAAAGATTTCTCTGGAAATCCACACCCATAAGATGACAGCGAATGACATCAGAATGTTTTCAGTGGCTGAGGGGACCTGTGGTCTATTCTGGGTATCCTTCTATCTATAGTTTCCACAGAAGACAGTACAGTCATGAAGAGTACCATAGCATTTAATTAAATATGAGATGATAACATACATCATATACTTATATATGTAGCAGCTCTGCAAAATGTAAGTAATGCACATGAAAATTCACCAGTCCTACCAGAGACCTTCACTGTAGTGAATGATGGATATTGTTAAGAATAACTCCAAAGGAAAACCACTGAGTTGGCAAATCTGATTTGTGTCATTTCCAGGCTCTTTTCCACATATTTTCACCATCTTCTTGGCCTTTTCCAAGTCTCATAGCACTTCCAGAAGAGCTAAGAAAGCACAAGAATGCACAACTGAAATAGCCAATACTTGGATTTTCTGAAGGAAATTCCCATGGAAACTATGCTGAAGAGAGAGTAACGAAAGCTTGTAGAAAATCAACCAAATAATCAATGGTCCTCTGGATCCAGCATGGTCATTTGACCAAATCAGTTGCCCATTTCTCAGCCGTCTTTTCATTGTGTGCTCTATGGAACTGGCAGTTGACATCTCTGGTTTATCTATTGTCTTTGACCAGTTTTTCTTTCTTCATGAAATCCAAGAGGGGATTGGGCAGAACCCACTAGCAATCTTACATTGTAATATCATCCTTGAGTATACAATCAAGCATTAGCAGCAGTTATGATTACATGAGTATAATATATGGATTTTAAATGCCTTCAATAACAGACACACATACACTAAATTCAAATGATGACAAATGCCAAACAACTCTGAAACAGGGATTTAGAACTGAATAAGGACCTCAATGATTCTTTAGAGTTATCTCCCCCTTTCTTCAAGAGATTGTCTGTTTACATCAGGGATACAAAAGTGTGGTTCCCAGTTCTCACTTAAGACGTGAGTTTGAATGAGTTAGCTGTTCTCTGTGTCCTAATTTTCCCACAAACCAAAGATAATAATAATAATAAATCCCTCAAAGAACCTCTGTAGATAAGGTATCAGAGATCAAGGTTGAGCATGAGATTTTGTGTGACATCAGAATGTTGTGGATAAGGTATCAGAGACCAAGGTTGAGCGTGAGATTTTGTGTGACATCAGAATGGTGTGGATAAGGTATCAGAGACCAAGGGTGAGCATGAGATTTTTGTGTGATCTCCTCTTTGAGTCTTGGCTTCCATGTCTACGAAAGGTAAAAACATTTGCCTACCTGATGGAAAATATCTTTTGCTACTTATACACCAGACAGATTCTAATTTTCCTCCAGGCAAATTTATGTCATTTCAATGGCATTTATCACTGTCTTCAACAGGGTGCTTTCAACATGCATCTGTTACAGCATTTTGCATTGTTGTAATAATTTGCTTACAAGCCGTCACTTTTGTTAAATTTTGCACTTTCTGAGGCAGGGTCCCATCCTATGTGTTTTCAGATCTCCTGTGCCTAACACTATGGTTGGTACATAGCAGGCTTTCTACAAATGCTTGTCAAGAAGATGAAAGAGAATGCTTATAAAGTGCTTTGATAAATCACAAAAGCACCAAGAAAAACTAAGCAATTATGGGATTATATTCATTCCTACTGGTAGAGAGGAAAGTACTTTGGAAAGCAAATCTTTCATCTGAAGAGTAAGATGGCTTGATTATTACTGGGTCTTTTTAAGTCAACCGATAGGTCCATTAGTCCACAGCTTAAAACCCCATTCATAGCATAGAACATAAAAATTAAAAAAAATTGAAATCGGTCTCCCTAAACAGAGTAAAATCAGAACAAAGAAGAAAATTTAAAACATTAACAACAATAAACTCCCAACAAAACTCTGAACCTATGTCCTTCTTCACTTCTCTTCGTTATCTGCTCTGTGTGATCCCATGGACAGTCAGGGTCAGGGGACCTGTGGGAAAAGGGTTTGCTGACATTGCTCAGCTGCCTTGACTTGGTTTGAACTGGTCATTAGAAATTTATCTCCACCAAGAAAGGCAAGAGGACAAATGTCAAATCTTAACACTATCTTTTTCTCTGTATCCTCAAGGACGTAGCCATGGTTGGGACACTCATAGCAACATCCAAGGCAATGGGACCCGGGACCATTTGGGGCAGTGTCTACACGTGCAGGAGTTAACCCTGCTCACTGGTTAATGTGCCACTGTCCAGGGCCAGCAGTAGATCTTCTGCCATCCTGGATAGATGCAGTTGGGTGGTGGCAGCAAGATGATAGTGATCTTGATAACTAACAGTAAAAAGTCCAGGTTTCTCATTTATTCCCTCTTGAGCTCATTTTCAGAAAAACAAAATCCAATGGGCCTTGTGCCTTCTGCTTGCCCTCTTCCCCTCTTCTTGACAGGCTGGCCATGGTTGTTCACATTTGTCTTCCACTTTCTTCCTTGCAACCATCTAAATTAAGTTGAACAGAGGTCTACATGTGTCGGGGACCGTCCCCTTTTATGCTTGTTGTTCTGGAATGATTATTTAGAATTTCTCCTTTCACTTTAAAAAGTGATTCAGATGTGATAATCAATTATATAGTGAGCCAATTATTAGAGAAGCTTGGCACTTAAGAAAGGAGCAATCTCTGGTTAAGAGAAAGGCTGATGGTTCCAGGCTCCAGACTGCAGGGAGGCACCAGGGATCAGATTTCAGCTGTGTCTATGGCAGTACCACTCTGAACGCAGCCCATCTCCTCTGATCTTGGAAGCTAAGCAGGGTTGGGCCTGGTTAGAACTTGGATGGGAGATCTCAGCTCCACTCTGCAGTGAGTGGGCGACTTGGACAAGTTACCGAAACCTTCGTTCTCAATTTTGCTATTTATAAAACAGAGAATAATAATAATAATAACTGTAGTCATCTCCCAGGATTATTGCGAGGAGGAGGGGAGACAAGCTGTGTAGAACACTTAGCACAGCAGTGGATAGACAGTAAGTCCCAACACTAGTAATGATCATTCTTATTCTCCTCCCCCATTCTTCCCTTACTCCCTTCCTGCCTTCCTTACCTCTCCATTTCCTTCACTCTTTCTTTTATTCCTTCCTGCCTTTTCTCCCTCAAATAATTAATTCACTGGGTCACCCGAAACCCTTATGACCAAATCAACAAGGTAGAAGCAGAATGTTGAATGCTAATGAACCAAGAGGTCAGAGATATCTCAGAATCCTGTAGAATACATAGTAGGGTTGCATCAATGTTGTCTTCTTTGTGCTGGGAGGGAGAGTAGAGCTTTAGACTTCTCCTCCCAGTCTTCATTGTCAGTTGTAATAGAGACAGTCTTGGGCTTCTGACTATTCATTGATTTTGGTAAAAGCTGGACATGGTAACATATGCTTCTTCTTGATTGGGTCCCAGGGAAGTGAGGATGGGTTGTCCTCGAGCGACTGGGGTCAATGTCAACATTCTTGATTGGAGTGGAAATGGTGGGGACAGGGTGCTATTTGTAGTTCCAGGATTAAGCAGCAAACCCTCATACACATGAGGCTCATTCTTGCCATCCTCCCTGCTGTCTGGGGACCTGGGGGAGGGGAGTAAAGGGACATCACAGGTACTGACATTCCCAGCCAGGCATCTGATGGGAGAATCTCCTCTGAAAGGTTCTGGGGTGACGGCTGCAGTCTCGGCTGGCCAGTTGGGACCCTGCATGCCCCCTCCATCTTCCTGCCTCTCAGGTTGCTCCAGTGGTGCAGGAAGAGTATCTTGTAGAAAGCCTTCCATTTCATCTCTAGCTTGAATGCCATCCACTTCATGAATCTGGCAGTCCAAGAAACTTTCAGGATTGAAACTCACATTCAGATTCTGCACAGAAAAAGAAAGAGGCATTAAGTGGCAGCAGAGTGCTGTACCATCGAATGTTCAGTTCAGGGAAAGGTCTAAAGGACTTTCTGATGGGTTTACCAGGGGATGTCAGAGAAGTGCCCATGTGTTCTCCAGTCACCGTGACACTTCAGGGTTTGAAGTGGCCACTGGTTGTGCTCCCCAGCCCTGAGAAGCCTAGAAGTTCTGAGATTTGTATCTTGTTTTAGTTCCCTAACTCTGGGGCTTCACAACTAGGATATTACAAGGAACCCTAGTCATCAGATGCATACAAGGCCAAAAGTTGAGGTTCACATGTTATTCCTGGGGTTTCATTCCTGGCTACTGGGATGTCACCAACATAGTGCTTCTTTAAGCAGCAGATCACTTACCTTTTTTGGTTTTTTACACAGTTGCTCCAAAGTCTTCTTATGATCAGGGAGACTGGGCCATATGATAGGCTTAATCCTGTAATCAGAAGACATTGCTTGATTAGCTGAATGGCCAAGAGAGCAGGTGCAATTTATCTTTCTACTTATTCTAAGGCGGGAATCAGAAGAGCAGTGTTTTGGTCTTGGCTCTGTTACAACAAGTGGGTGACAAGTGACTTGTTTTCTCTGGATCTCAGTACTCTATCAATCCAGGGAGGGACTGGATAAGAAATCATTGTTATTAATCTACTTTAAGATATGACAAAGAGAGACCTGTGGGAAAGAGCCCCAGAGGGGAGGAATAATGAAGTTTGCAATGAGGTTGCTTTGATGTAGCTATGAACTGAAATTTGACCTGGTCATCTATTTCCAGTGTAGAGGCTGTCATTTTATTCCTTCTCTTCACTGGTAGTGATTCCTTTGCTCTCATTTTTGTGGAAGTGGGGAATATGTTCTAAGTTACTTCTGGAAATTGCCTTACAGCTGCTTTTAAAATTGAGGTATTTGCAATCAGGGGAAACATTGCCCTATGCTGCGGGCATCTTCTTGGAACATTAACTAACTTAACTGCTTTGTATTTAAAAAATATTTTTTTGTATGTGTGGTACTGGGGATTGAACCCAGGGGCATTCTACCTCTGAGCTACATCCCCAGCCCTATTTTTTATTCTTTATTTTGAAACAGGGTCTCGCTAAGTTATGGAGGGCCTCACTAAGTATCTGAGGCTGGCCACGAACCTGCGATCCTCCAGTCTCAGCCTCCCAAGTACTGGGATTACAAGCGTGCCCCACCACACCCGGCTTAAAAAATCATTTTTATGATGAAACAAACATGGCTTTTTCAGAGGGTAGAATCCTAAAGTCCTATGGATTTTTGTGCTGAATCAAGTCAAGACATCAAACATATTCTGGACTGTCATGGGTGATGACTTCTATGCCCTTTAGGAGGTTTTAGAAGAAAAGTTTGGGAAACTCTGGTTAAAGAATTCTTATTTGGGGGCAGAGTGTTTGCCTTATGTCCAGATTATACATTATTTTTCCTCCTTATGAAATAAACTGTGGAAATTTACTGGCATCTGAGAAGGGGATGTGTGCTGGACACTCTAATTCCCGAAACGTCTAATTCTCCTTTGCAGTTTTCTCATCAATAAGTGGGGCTCAAGCTCTGACTGTCTGGGATCCCACACAATCACCCTCTTGATTAGTTAAAGAAAGTCACCTTTTTTCCCATAACACACAGGCTAAGATGACCAACAGAATCACAGAGACAAAACTCACAATGCTGACAGTTAGTAAAACAGGATTCATTTCCCCTGGAATACAGAAAGAGATCATGATTAGCTTTCAGTAAGCATGTAGTGGGATAGACTTTCGGGATGCTTTGAGTTTATTTAGTAACAGGGCTTGTTTATTACTTTATTGAAAGTTGTTCTTTAGTAAACGGGATGATGTACCTGGTTTAAGTGGTGCCGACTTAGGTGACCAGGGCAAGACTATCGGCCACTTGAAATGTGAAAGTAATGGAGCATCAAAGGTCCACCACCCTTTTCCTGACTCCCACCACCAAGGAGAAGGAGCCAAAGCAGGGAGTGGTGAGATAAATGTTCACCCTGAAGTTTCCAGCGAGTTCCAGAGTGAACTAGGAAGCTAGTATGGTAGAAAGTGCCCCAAGGTCTATGTGGGTGCATTGGGAACCTTCCTGAGCCATATTCTCTGGCTCTTTGGGCCATTATTATCTCCTAGACCCCATGGACATCTTTATTATTCTGGAAAAGGAGATCTGGGATAACCACACTTGCCTGCCCACTTGCTACCAACAAAAGTTTTCTTAGAGGAGGCCTTAGAGAGACCAGCCATTGGGATCCCAGCCTTTGGTAAAAGGGAGGTAGTGAGTGGGAATTCTTTGTGTGTGTGTGTGTGTGTGTGTGTGTGTGTGTGTGTGTGTGTGGTGCTGGGGATTGAACTCAGGGGCATTCTACCTCCGAGCTATACCCCCAGTCCTATTTTATTTTTATTTTGAAACAGGGTCTCGTGAGATTGATAAGAATCTCACTACTTGTTGAGGCTGTCCTCAAACCTGCAATCCTCCTATCTTAGCCTCCCAAGTACTGAGATTACAAGCTTGCGCCACCATGCCCGGCTAGTGGGTGGGAATTCTGTTCAGAATTACTAGGAGCTCCCAGGAACACCTGAGGCACTAGTGTCAAGGCAATTGGTGCCAGTTATCAGCTACCAAGGACCCTGATCCCACTGTCCCTTTATTCCTCATAAAAGGGGCAAAGATGGCAGGCAGGCCACTCTTCAAAGAACATGGAAGAACCCCCTCCAGCGGAGTCCTAACCTGTAGGTTAGTTGCATCAATCTCCTTCTCACTTTGTTCCCACACTTTGACACACTTTGGGGGGAACAGGGCCTCTCCAGCCCCTCCTCACCTGCAGGATTGGCCTCTGGAGTTCTAAAGTGGGAACTTGGACTCCACTCACTCCAGAAGCCATGAAAACCGTTGCTATTGGGGATGGATCGAACTTTAATCTCATACATTGCATCAGGTTGTAGCTTCCTCTGCAAGAGCATCAGCTTTGTGGTGGATAAATTCATGTGCTGAAGAATAAAAAGTGCCATTACATTTTTAGGATGGGAAAAGAGGTGTGGCCTAAATCCTCCTCATCACTTCAAGTTGAACTTCTTTAGCCATGGAGGCAACCTCTTGAAGGACTCTCAGATTTGTTAGACTAAGGAGCTCAGCAGCAGAATTAGGGGCAGAGTCTGTGAGCTCATCAATGATGTCACAGATGGCCAAAGAGAACAGTGATAGGTTGGATCTTTCTTCCAGTGAATTGGGCTCTCCTACTTTGGGAGGATATAAATTACCCCCAGGCTCACACCGCCTTTCCACACTCCAATAGCATCCAGCGTAGATGTGACAAGGGGAGATGAAATGATAGGTTACTGAGCAAGAGTAATTTCCCTCCAGAAAGATACCATTTTACATTGTGAATGGTAATATAGAGGTAAGTGTCCCTAACACTGTATTATCCTTAAGGAAAAAAAAAAAGAAAAGATGGGTAAAAAGTAACATTCTATTGTTATTTACATTTATATTTATTTAATTAGTTCCCAAATATTTATAAAATTTATATATTTCTTATCTATGAAAATTTCCCAGGATTTCTGCTTATTTTTTGTTATATTTGTCTCTTTGTTAATAACTTATAAGAGCTCTTTATATAGATATTAACCATCTGTCAGCTGTATATGTGGCAATTAACTAATGAAATTAATTTTTAATTTTCCTTACAATTTTGATTATTTTGTGTTTTGACACAGATAAGCCTATGGTGGACTTTTAACTTAATTTTCCTGGGCAGCAAACTGATTGTTTCGGAACCATTTTTCTAATCCTTCCTTTCTCCACTATAGTTGCTTTTCCATTAGTACAATCTTCAGATGAATAATGGAAGAGGGTAGGATCAAGGTCATCCTATTATGTATCTATGTATCTATTTATCTATCATCTATCTATCTATCTATCTATCTATCATCATCATCTATCTACCTATCTAGGGGAAAGGAGGGAACAGGCAGTTTGGGGGCAGGCAGAATATTTCTGTAAGTAGCAAGCTGTAAACAAACAAAGATGATCCTGGCCTGAACAAAGAGGTTTAGTAAGTATTCTTTCAGCCTTGAGAAAGAGAAATCCCCATGTTTTCTGTTTGTGTAGAACAGAAAGGACAGAAGTTAGGCTAGTGGGTTAACAAATAAACTGGGGTACTCTACTTTTCTAACACCTTGACCCTAAAACAGATTTCAGGAATAGCCAGATCATTCCAACCTCTGCAAACCACAAATAAAGAGAATAAATAACCATTTTGATTGTGAAGAGCAAATATTATGTTGTTACTTTAGTGACTAAGACCCTAGGCTTTCAAATAAAAACAAAACAGAGTCACATTTTCTGCCTCCTCTTCTCTTTACTCATGCTCCTCTCATAAAACCCAAACCAAACTGTGGCCACGTTTTGGTGCTACGATTCACAGGTGTGTTTTGTCTGATTTGCCTAAGAATGTGATTTTTGGCAGGACACTTTTTGAGGCCTTCGAATAGTGAGGATCAGTATGGTCTCGATCCATGTTGTTATCTAACTAAGAAACATTATAAAGAAGCCGGGCGTGGTGGCGCACGCTTGTAATCCCAGTACTTTGGGAGGCGGAGACCGGAGGATCCGGGTTCGCGGCCAGCCTCAGCTCTCTCTCTCTCTCTCTCTCTCTCTCTCTCTCTCTCTCCCT
>PVJS01004899.1:16227-66837 GCA_004027185.1 Glis glis | reverse complement strand
TGGCCGCGAACCCGGATCCTCCGGTCTCTGCCTCCCAAAGTACTGGGATTACAAGTGTGTGCCACCACGCCAGGCTCCAAACTACATTTTTTAAAACCAGGGTACTATGGAAAGAGGAACGGTTCACATTTCTGGGTACCTGCAAATGAAAATTAGTGTAAAAAGTCTTTCTAGAGATCCTGGTTTTTTTTTTTCAGGGCATTTTACCATTACTCTTCACAAAGCTGCATCTTGAAAAGGTGAGTAAGAGCCTCTCTCTGCCCTGGGAGGGTTGTTAATAACTGTTGACCAGAACACTTGCCTTCCTAGCACTCACTGTAGGCCAATGTCCTAGCTCATTAATTTTTCTGAATGTCTGTTAATGGTACATGAATTCTCTGTGTGTGTGATGTTTGTTACCTTTCAGGTGAACAGATGCATAGTTTCCTTGGAAATGCCCAGCTGCAACTACATATTATCTCTGATAATGTGATACTGTGAATGGGCTCCGGACAGCCCATCATCTATGTCATTGGTGCCCAACATGTACCCAGGGAACAAAATCAGATGATAAAAATTGTGAAACTGGCTTTTCAAACGCCATTCCCATTTTTGGTAAAATAAACAAATGGTAAGATTATTAAAAAATTTTTAAATCTATACAAGACATTCTCAAGCAGGTTATAGTATTGGTCATCAAAATACCAAACAAGAATTCAGACTGAGGCTGAATGGTTCTTTTAGAGTGTGACAATATTATTTCAGGACCTTTAGGATAAAACCTGGACCCATCAGACCATTACTTCTTTTCTTTCTGTGGAATTTTGCTGCTATAATTTTTCTTCCTTTTTCCTATAATATTTGCTTGCTCAAATATGACCAAGAGACTTTAAGTGCTTTCCTCAAATTATTGCTTTCTAAAGTTTCCTACATCTTTGGACATTATAACAAACTCAAAGTCAACTGAAGAGGTTTATTAGTAATTTTCTGGTAATCCTTGAGCTTGTTACCTTTTAGCTACCATATTTCTCCCAACCTGTTCCCACCTCCCTGAATATTATTTTTCTTAATTGAAGAAGTGAACTCTGAATGGGGTGGGGAGAGAGACAGAGAGAGAGAGAGAGAGAGAGAGAGAGAGAATATGAATGTCAAGTTACAGATCAATTCCAAGAGAAATCATGTTCTCATCTCTATTTCACCTGGGACCAACATCATGCCTGCGTCCCAAACCTCATTAAATGCTTTTTAGCAAATATAATTATCCACCAAGAAAAATCTCTGATTCTCTTAATTATTTTTACTAAATTCAGCATAGAAAAATATTTTTGGCTTGTAATATTGGCTGGAGAAACCATGCTCTTTTTTATTTGTATTTTTTTCACACACACTCAAATACACTGTGAACAGCCACATCGCTCTGCCCTGGGACCCACTCGGAGGCCATGGCCTCTTGGCCTTCTGGCCACTCGCTCACTTCTGTGAATTTCCTTTCTGAGAACTAGAGACTGTTGCCCCAGAAGTCGTTTTCCAATTTATCACAAAACCTGTCGGGGCCTGATGGGACACACAGCTGGTGAGGTGCCTTTGGTGTAGGGAAACTGGGCCTGGATAACTGCTCGTGGGTCGTTTTATTTCCCCTGACACTTGTCTTCTGTCTGTTCTCTTTGGCTCAGAGTTGGGTTTGGGAAAGCTTCATGGAGGCCCTGCTTATCCTAATACTTAGGTGTAATGGGCACTGTCCCAATGCTAGCAGGAAGCAATGGCTGAGTTCAGGGGCTAAACGCTCTCTTCTGGTACACAGACTTGCAGCAGGGAAGCTTTCATTCTCTTTTCTCAGCCTTGCAGCCAGTACCTGCTTCCCTGTAACCCCACGCAAAACTTCCCATCCTTGGTAGAAACGATATCCAGCCCATCGTTCTCTGGATGGGAATGGTCCTTTATAATCTCAACTATGTCGACTACATGCATATTTTTACAAGATGCATCAACCTTTTGGTGGATAAGAAGAAATAACTCTCGAGGGTCTGGTCATAGTTCCATACAATAGGATGGAAGAAGAGAAGTGATGCTTTAGACTCTGAGCAGTCGGAGAGCTGATAGGAGGATGTGAAGTGTACTACCCACGTCCTCATTCCTGTACTGTAAGTTCAAGTCACCGAGTGTAACTTTTAAAGAAAAGAATGAGAAAAAGGGCAGGTGTTGGTTTGGGAACATGTTTTTAAACTTTGTTTAATTTTTGAATATATTTTTATTGGTGCATTGTATTCACACATCATAATGAAATTCAGAGTGATAGAGACATACATGCACACAGTACTTAGTGAGCTTCCCCCATCCTACCCTACTCCCTCCCCTCCCCTATACAGAATATTGAGATTGGCATTGATAATTTTGTATGTGTACATAGCATCAATTAGAATATTATGCTAAGTGGGATTAGCCAATTATAAAAAAGTGAAGGATCATGTTTTCTCTCTTATGTGGAAGTTAGGGGAAAATGGGATACAAGAGGGACTCCAGATAAAGGAGGAGAAACCCCAGTGGAGCAATGGAGGGGGTCTAGGGATGGGGGGAAGGGAGACGTGATGAAGGTTCAGGAGCATTTTAATCTACTTCTAAAGACTTGTTAACTTATTTTTCTGCCTAAGTCGCTCTCCTTATTTTATGCTTCTGGCTCAAGAGGACACTCTGGCAAAGGTCACTTGTGAAGTCCTAGTCTTCTCATATCTTCTTGTTGAACCAGTGCTCCCAGGCCTACTGAGATTTGCCTCTGGCAGGCATTTCCCATGGTTGGACTCTGAACTGTCATAAATTCCTTGCATTCTTCAGAACATCTGTGCCTTCTTTTGCCACATCTTCTTTCCTGCTACTCAACAGGCCACAAATCACCCCGAATTTCTCTTTCCAGTCTGTCGATGTCTTAACACTCTCCTTTCAAACCAAATTCCTCTCTCTTCCTTGGCTATGGCATTTGGCTCCCCAGCCTTCTCCTGTCCCCCATCTGGGTTAGTCATCTGTGGCATCACCAATAGCCCTTCTCCAAGATTTCTACCTGGCCTGAAAGTTTGCATTTCTCCAAATGTCAGAGTTCCTATGCAGGCCGTGCTGTCTGGTTTGAAGATTAGTTAGGCTCCTTAAACTGATTTAAACAGAGTAGCACAGACCATACCTCCATGCAAGCAAGAATGCTCGAGAAGACTCAAATCTAGAGGAAACTGACTAGCTGATGAGAGAGAAGGCATCATACTAAGACCCAAGGATATAACCAAAATGAAGCTGGAAACATTTCCGTTAAACACAAGTTTCTCTTAGATATTTAGAAAAATCAGAGTGTTTATAATAACACACTAGTTCATGTCTTATCTCATTTACATCCTTACAACATCCTCAGGGAGTCAGCATTACTACTATATCCATTTTATACATTAGGAAGCTGAGGCTTAGCAAGGTTAAGAAGTAACTTGACCCAAATCATACATCTAGTAACTAGTAGAACTGGGCCACTTTGGTTGGGGGTACCTTGCAAATTATGTTATATGCATGTACCAGTATGTCATAACGAATCCCACCATTATGCTTAATCATAATTCACCAATACAAAAGTTAATTATAAAGGGAAAAAGAGTGGGAGAATTCTTTGGTGAGGAAAAACTCTGAAGTTGATTCTATTATTGGGATTCTGCAGGATGCATGGTGCCAATATCCACAAAAGATCTGGGTGAGGTTTTCTAAGTTGCCACCAACTTAGCAGGGTTTGAGTGCATGCAGCAGACAGAATTTTATCCTGGGTGTTCTGGAGAGTTCCAGAAGGAATGCCATGCATGGTTTTAGCTCTTAAGCAAGAAGTCTATGCACTTCTGTCGTTGAGGAATTGACTGGATATTGTATGCTCACAGCCTACCTGGTACAGAGTGACTATTTCAGTTTCAGATGGGGGCAGTGAACTGTCATGTAGCCAGACCATCTTGATTCTAATCCCCTTGAGTTGCACAAAGTTGTAACAACTCGAACAGACAGTGAAATAGAGAAATTTTACCTATAATGTTATCCCAACTAATCATATCATCTTCACTTTTCTATTTTTTTCTCTCATTCTCCTCCAGATGTACACATTATTTTGATATAGCTATAGTACTGCCTAAATTTAATGTAGTATTCTATTTTTCTACTTAATCTTATGTTGTAAGCATTTTTCATATTGATATATAGTCTTATAATTTTAAAACTGTAGAGTATTTTATTGAGTAGATTTACTAGACATTTGGTCTTTTTCCAGTTTTATCATTATTTTAGCCAATCAAGCAATACATGGCTGTACAAAGAATATTCTATTTTTGGTCATTTATAAGAATAGATTCTTAGGAATGAAATCACTGAGTCAAGGTATATTATCAGATAACCTGCTTTTATTGCAAAACAGAGAGAAAAATCCAATGATCAGGCAACCCTATTATTAAATTCTAATTTGAGGGAGGCCCACAATTTTGCATAAGGATCAGAATTTTTTTTTCAGTGCTGGAAATTGAACCTAGGCAAATACTCTACCACTGAGCTATATCTCCAGCCCAGGACCAGAAATAATTTAATCAACAAAGCAGAAAATTAAATCTAAACTTTCTCCCAGGATTAGGAGACAGCCAAGGTGGAGCACAAATAGCAGCCTTACCTGCATTCCGTGAATTAGAATAAATGAACCAATTCCTGTTTCCAATTACTAGTGCAGTTTCCTCTAAAGGAAACATGGGGCGTAACCAAGGCTTGGGCTTGGCATTCAAAGGTTTGCTAACTAGAAGAAAAATCAAGAAAAATGAAATTGATGACGAGAGACTCTGGTTCTCAACTTTCAAAATCACAAAGAATCTTTGAGGTTTCTTCTCCAGGGAGAGTTCAAAGATCACAGCTGCCAAGGCAGTACTACATCCTGGTGGATGGAGTGGGGGAGTTCACATTATGTAAAAAACACTCTGCTTTTGTGCTCCCTCTCACCTGAGAACCTCTCTGAAGAACCTGGCTCCTGTTCATTCTGGGCAATACTATGCCCGACAACCTGCCTCCTCATCCAGCCCCAAACTTGGCCAACCACATTTGCCCTCCTTTCACCATTTTTCTCTCCTGCTTATAATCATCCATTCATTATGCTTATTGAGCATCTACTCTATTCTAGACACTGTTCTCAGTACTTGGGATCAGAAGCCAACCAAACCGACACAAATGGGATAATGGGTCAGTATCCCCTTATGAGCCGGGTTACTGTGGCAACCTTAAAGGAAACTATGGCGCGGCGATGCGGAACTCAACCTTTCAATGACAACTGCTCAGAGAAAGTGGTGAAGTCTGAGTCTAGCAAAAGAAGGTTCCCTCGGCCCCTGGCAGCATTCTGCTCTAATGACTGCATTTCCATTAACCTCTGTGAATGTGTAAGACAATTACTTTGTGCATCAACAATTCACACTTAATTATATATTTGCTTTTATTTTCTGTTTCATGAACCCAAGTCAATTTCCCCAACTTGACGTTAAGCATCTGGAGGGCAGTGACTGAAACCTCATGCTTCTGTGTCTGGAAGCACAGCTCTGGCATGTGGGCACTTCCGAAATGTGTATGGATAGGTGGATTGATGAGCGTGGTGCATAAACAGTACACAGAGAGAAGTAATATGAAAACATCTGTGCATTGAAAAGAAGAAACCTGACATCCAGGACTGGGGATGTAGCACAGTGGCAGAGGGCAGCGATGGCATCTTACAGGCCCTGGTTTTGATCCCTGGCAACATTTAAAACAAAACAAACAAGCAACCCCCCCAAAAGACAAAAACACCAAACCACCCTAATATCAGAGCTGGTGACTGTGTCCCCATCTCCTCTCTTGTTAAAGGGGGTGATAACAGTATTTACCTCTATGGGGCATTGTGAGGGAAGGCACAATGAGCTTGGAACAGCCCGAGACACAGCAAGCATTCATGGAATGTCATCTCACATCACCCTCCATAGCGTCACCAGGACAAGACGACCTGTGTGGTGAAGTGGTTAGGACACGCGCTCTGGAGCCAGTTTTCTTGCATTCAGACATGGGCTCCACCATTCCTAGCTATGTGGCCATGGGTCAGCCTCTGAATCTCTCAGGTCTCATGTGAAAAGAGGCAAATACTGTGCAAGGTGCTCCTGATGAATGCACGAGTAGTCACTTAGCAAACGCTAGTCTACATTTAGCAAAGAGCCAGTGATGGGCCATTACATGCCAAGACTCAGTGCCCAGAATGCAGAAGAGGACAAAGGAGACAGTCCCGGCCCCTTCCCACCCCCAGGAGCCTGTGGTTCATAACCCACATCAGCATTATCGACCCGGCCAGCCAACTCCACAGCTAACTCCTCAGTGCCTGGCAGCACACACCACTTGCACACACGTCCTGTCCTTTAGCCATTTCAACAACCCTATGAGGCAGATGCAATTATTCCCCTTGTATAAGTGAGTAAACCGAGAGCGTGACTTGTGAATCTGGAAGATCCTTTGATTTCAAACGGTAAGATTCTCTATCCACATTCCTGATCCCTGAGCCCCCAAGAAAGAACAAATTTCAGGCTTACAAGTCTGTGGGGGTTCCTGAAGCAGCTAGTAATCAAGAGAACTAGCACAGCACATGGTGGGTGGATAAATAATGACACATATCAGTGGTTCTCATACTTGAGCCTGGGGGCTTGTGAAAACACGCATCAGTGGGCCCCACCCTTGGGGGTTCTGTTTCCATAGGTCTGGGCTGGTGCCCGAGAATTTGCATTTCCAACAAGTTTTCAGATGATGCCCGTGCCTCGGTGTGATATCAACTTTCAATACGTGTATGTGACATGTGATCAAGCCCTAGAGCTCCAGAGAGAAGAGTCAGAGAAGACGGCAGCCCTGGGAAAATCCTCTTGCACTTTAAAAACTCTAGAAAGGCTTCATTTCTCTTTTGATAATTGCCTGATAAAGATATCCATATGTCAGTCTGGTTGCAGAAGCAGTTTTAATGCAAAATGAAGAGGGAAAAATATCATAACCCTCCAAAGCAAGAAAATGAACCCAAAGTAAAAAAAAAAAAACACACACACACACACATGTTGACCTTTCTTTCTTCCCTACATTTTTAATTTTCATGGTCTATGTCATCCTGAATTCCAGCTAGCACCTAAAGGTCTGGGGAAGGAAATGAGAGCCGTCACAAGTTCACCAGCCAAATGGAAAGCTAGAGACACAGGGGTGTCTTCTGATATCGAAAGCCACCTTTTTTAAAGTACCAAGTTCCATTTACTTTTAAGCTTTCAAAATTGCCAGGTGGGTAGCCAAGCCAATTTGCTCAATTGTAAAACAGCTCAGAAGATAGACTGCGCAAGAACCTCCATCTACCTTTGCTATGTCTTCAGCCTCTTTACCCTCCGAGGGCAATACAGAGAAGCCAAACAGCTGGGTGAGTTTTGAACACACCTTCAGGACCACCTCGTCAAAGCCTCCTTTCACAGATCATTCAAAACTCTTGGCAAAGGAAGAGTGAAAGGGAAATATACCACCGCTGATTGCCTATAGAGCCGAGGTGGTGATGCGAACCAGAGGATATCTAATTTTGTAAAAAAGAAAAAAAAAACATGACTTGGTATTTGTAGGTCAGGCTATACATAATCAACATTTTTCAAGCAAGTGTTAGGATCAGTCTCCCTGCAGAAACAGGGTTAATTAATCCAACTGTTTCCATACAGAAGTGGCAGGAAGAGGGCAAATGATGCTCTGTTTAGTTTCCAAGCCCTTCTCAGGAGATGGTGTGAGGTTCTCATAGCTTTGAATCAAATAGTGCCCTGCAGGCAGAAAATCCATACTGGGTGCGCAGGACGGGAGGCAGAGGCTGTGGCTGGCTTGGTAATTACAACTTTCCTTCACATCCCTAGTAAGAAGGACTCGAGTTTTAAATGATTCTCTTTCTAGTTACTTCCTTCTCATTGCCTCCCTGCATCCTTTCAACACATGTCTTCTTCACGGATCTATTTCTGGAAAAGACAAGAGGGAAAATGACTCCATTTGCTCATCGAGAAGGCAATTGAGTGTTCCCAGGGTTGGCCAATAGTTCTGTGTCGAGGAGTCTCCCATCATCCCCAGCTGTTTCTCACACAGCAGCCCTCTCTAGGGAGAACCTTTCACAGGCACAGAAATACGTATGAACATCTCTTAGATGCTGAGCACTCCACTGAGGCTGAAGAAAGTTTGAGAGGTAGAGACCCTTGGTTTGATCCCAAAGAGTCCTCCGGCTAATCACAAACACGGACAAAGACTTCCTCAACATGATCCAAGACCCAATTTATTCAAACTGAAGCACTGGACAGGTCCCTGGAAATCTTCCAGTCCATAACTGCAATTTGGTAGGAAGCTTGTGAACCTTTTGTATGATATATAATTATGTATGTTTGTGAATTTTCCTAGAAAGAGAAAATACAGACACTCAAAAGATTTCAAAAGGCTCCATGAGCTGAGGTAATTAGAGAAGTACAGGCCCAGCCTCACAGGGAAACTGAGGCAGTCAGTATATTCTGCCTCTCGCTGAAGTCGTCTTTCTATTGCATTTTTGGGGGACATTCAGGGCCAGTCTACACACTGTCTGCTTGTGATATGGAATCACCTCTCCAATGCCAATTCCAGTGTCAAGTGACAGTCAGGGATCTAAGATATTTCTTCAGCCCAGCATCACCAGAGAGAGTTCTTCAAGAGGTTCCATGCAAAAAGCTTGGCTGCAAACATGACCCCACCTTGGAGACTCTTAGAGCTCACCAGCCTGTACAAGGTTAGGAGAAATTCTCCAGTGAAGAAATCTATTTGCTAGCACTGAAGTCCACTCTCTCTACTTAGTTGACCACTGAACTACTCTTTTCCAGGAATATCTATTAACTTTGTGAGGAACTAAGGCATCTGGATCCTGCAGTTCCTTCCATTTATCACTTCTTTTGATTAAAGAACACAAAGGAATCCTTTAAGAACGTAAGTAATTAACTAAGGAACAATACATCATCAATCATTAAAATCCCAGCAAAAGTTAGTTCTGGGCCTGGGAAAAGAGAAGATGAGGAAGGTTGGTTTGCTAAAGTGGTTTGGTTTAGAATAAAAGAACTCTGTTAACCTGTAAGGTGTTCAGGGTCTCCTCCTTACAGAATTCTCCCTTGTCCACCCTATCTCAGGCAGCCAACTTGTTGATCACCCTATTGTTTCTTTCAATACATTTATCAAGATTTGATGTGGTCTGATTGATTAATCGGTTGACTTGTACTTAGTCTTGCTCCTCCTCCCCCAAACTCGTTGGAATGTCAGGTCTGTGGGACCAAGAGCTTTTTATTCCCTGTTCATTGCTGTAGCCATAATGCCCACAACAGCTCTGCACAGGGTAAGTGCTTAGTGAATACATTTTGTATAAACATATGGTTGTGTTAGTGAATGGACAGATAAACTGATTCATCCAGCCCTGTATTCCCAGTGCCTATCATTGATGCTCCAAAAGATGTTTGTGGAATAACTAAATGGAGGAGGGGAGTGTTTCCTACATTGTATATTCATACTCAAGCCATGTTTGTGGGTATTGGAAGAAATGAATGATATTCAGGCCCTTTTAGGATTGATGTAAATCGAGATTCTTTCCTCAATGATACATAACAGAAAAGAATGTTTTTCAGTTTCCCCTGAGTCAGGAAAAGAACTTCAAAATGTAAGGAGGTATGATTAGAATTTAAAGGGATCTCTAACCATTTAGAAAGGGGGAATCATTAAAAACAAAGATGTTTAAAATGGAGAGAAATGGGCTCCATCTGGCAGAGACGAGTATGATAGCAAAATAGCTGTGGGTCCCGAGTGAGAGAAATACTACAACACACTGTAATATGAGGCGGGCGTGTGTGGAGAATTATGAAACACAAGCCTAGAGAATCATCTTTCCACACAACTTGGCATTGCCGCGGTTTTAATTAGAGTGGGAACTCAGATTTCAGCCTCCTATTTTAAGACTCATTTGGAGAAGCTGGAAAGATTCCAGCAGGGAATTAAAAAAAAAGATTAACTGGGTGGAAAATGAAGTTAAGATGTAGCCCCCCCAAAAGAAAAGGTTGGCAGGTGACTTAATCGCCACCACCAGGTATAAAAAGAGTCATGATTACACAAAGTATTCTTTCTCATCGCCACTGAGGACTAGAATGGATAAGCAGGGTCGAGATACATTGAAAGTATTTCCATTTAAACATCAGGAAGAATTTGTTGATTATAACAGGGAAACATGCTGACCCGGGTTGCTGTGGGAAGCTGAGCAATTGCTACCCTGGAGATCTTTAAATGTAGGATGACAACCATCTGCCTGGGAAGGCTTAGAGAGGCAGGGGACTGGACCTAAGGACCTCTTGGCTTTCCTTCCATCTTTGACTCTGTGTTCAAGATCCCAGCCACTAAGTACCCCTGTTCTACAGTAATCCTCCTTTCCCGGCACAAGACAGACCCCACACTGTCAGAATCCGAATGGCTTCCCCTGGGAAGAGCTCGATCATTCTCTTCTGAATGGGAAGGAAACTGATAGTGTTGCTTCAGCTGCTTCCCTTCTCCAGCCCCCACAGAGAGAGGCCAGCTTTTGTCCTGATGGGCCTCCTTCTCCATCTTGTGTGGGATTGGAAGATGTGGGTCCGGTTGGAGACAGAGGATTCCTCTAAGAATCATGGGATGTCAGAGTGCCAGACATTTCAGAACTAGTCTAGACCCATCCTCTACTATTCAAATGAGAAACTGAGAACTTGGAAGGTTAAATGACTCTCTCTCCAGGTCATGCAGCGGGTTTTCTTTGCATGGGACTAGAATACAGGCCTTCTGGCTTTTTATTACACATTGTCTCTTTGCTACCTGTGTTTGTACTTCAATTAGAAGGATCATTTTTAATGCAGATAGAATGTCTAAAATCATATCATCAGTAGCTGGGCTGCAGGTTATGTAATATGTTATGGTTTTCTGTGATTTGAAATTTAAGTTACAAAGATAATAATAGGTAGAAATTTAGTTGTTGGCCTAAAGGAATGACTTTTTGGGAAATCATTGGTGATGGAATTGAGTGGTACTCAGTCCTTTTGATACTCTAAAAGGGCAATTTTCTTTTCTTTCTCCTAAAATGATTCTCAAAGTTAATGTTTTGCTGAGTTGGGGTTGGGGGTAGGGGAGTGCTTCAGCTATCACCTGTACAAGGAAACTTCCAACCCTATTCTTCTGTGTTGCCCTCTTTCTAAACTTTGGGATAGTACTCTAATGACCCAAGGCAATTATCTCCTGAATGCTGCATTATGACTCGGTATCTCTAAAACCAAAATCAACATCTTTGCCATTGACCAAAGTCAAATCAACCAAAGCTAAATCCTCCTCTGGGCTTGCCCAAATCTGCACTATTGTTTCTGGCTTACTCAGACTCAAAATCCTACAACTGGCTGTGGCTACTATCTCCTCCTTTTTACCTTTGTTTAAGCGGGCACTATATTCCTTCCAGTCCTCCATTATCATAGACCTCAGGCATCCCCTCCCCCGCACCGCCCATATTGCTCCTGCAAAATTCCAACCACTCATGATTCTCCTTCTTCCAGATTTTTCCTACCCCTCAGGTGATCTAGAGCAAAAGAGACAGGTGACAGAGGACGGCAGTTCCAGGAGTCATGAGTGAGTGATAAGTGGGAGTGGAAAATAGTTGGGAGGCAGGCTGTGAAGTGGGTTAGCTGGGAAGAAGAATGGTACCCCAACTCCTCAGAGCTCTTAGGCAGAACACAGACTTCCCATGGAATGTGGAAGGAAGTCACAGGCCATTTTATGCAGAGGTTGAAGAGGAGCGTGACCTAAGGAGACTGGAAAATCTGGGGACATCTGGATTATACATACACCATCTCATTGAACTCTGAAAACGTTCCTGTGAGATGGACACCATTATTGTCCTCACTTCACTGTTGAAAATACTGAATCTTAGACAAGTTTATTAATTTTTCTGCAGGTCACCCAGATCCATTAAGTAGCCAAGCCAGGACTCCAACTGAGGTCTTTTCTGAGCCCCAGATCATTGCTGCTACATTGATTTTTACCTTGAATAGGAACTTCCTGCCTAGACAGAAGTCAATGAGAAGACCTTAATGCATCGTAAAGCATTTTTCTAAGAGTCACTTAGCATGAAACAATGTGAAAGAAATCCCAGTATACCTCTTAACCCACTTACTTGATATGGCATGGTGGACAGTGCCAAGAGAGATACATTTTTTCTTTACCTTTTTCCACAATGACTTCTCACATAAATTTGCTTGGCTTGATAAACAGGGGGAAGTGTAAAGAAATGTTCTTGGCATTCTAAAAAGCCTACTTTTTTAGAATGCCCCAACTTTCATCACTTTCTGTTCCTTTTTTGAGCTCTGCTGGTCCTAATTATTAGCTCTCATGGTGCCGGGGAGTTTATAAATCACTTCTTTCGTGCTCAACACCAACCAACAAGACAGAAAGGAAAGGTCAGAGGAAGATAAAGACTTTCTCTTGAGCAGTTGCTCATTTTCTCTAACGCATCTGGCTAATGCAAAGGGTGTGAAATTGCTCAAGAAACATGGCGGCCAGGAGCTTTGTGAATGTTTTCATGCCCATGTTGATCTAAAGCCTGGAGCAGAGCCAGTCCAATCTGCAGACAGAATGATGACAGTCATATGTGTGGGCGGAGCATCTACGACATGCCTGTCACTGTGCTGGACACCAGAGGTCATTGCATCATCCTGCAGGGACCGGAGAGGGAGAGGATATTTCTACTTTTGATTGCAGGGGACATGTTTCAGAGGTCAGCTCATTAACTGATGCCCACAGGATTGGCACCTACATCTGGCAGACACTAGCTCAACCCTTGATTTTTGCAAGGACTTGGCATTGGGAACTTAAGTTACAATTTAAAGAGTTCGGGATGTTTATTCTGGCAGGGACACGTAGTCGTTGACCAATATCCATTCTCCCTCTTTCTGTAATAATAGAAACCCTAATTTTCAGCTGACTATGTATTTCCTGGTCTCCTTTTGCAGCTATGTATGGCCAGGTGCTCAAGTTCTAGACAAAGGAATATAAGTGGAAGTGTGACATGGCAGCTTCTGGGCTCCTTCCTTAAAAGACAACTGGAATGCATCTTCTTGTTCCTTAAATATTCCTGTTGGCTGTTGTTGAATCTCCAGCAGCCATTCTGGGCCATGTAAATGAGAGCCATTCTGGGCCACAATGCAAGGGCAGTGAAACAGAAAGCTAGAAGGAGCTAGATCCTTGAGCAGTGTAAGAAACAGAGCTGCTCTGTGCAGCAGATAGTTCAGCAGCCCTGGATTATGTATCTTGAGACTACTGGGTGAGAGAAATAAATTTCCATCTTGTGTGATCCAGTGAAATTCTGTAGCTCTTTTACAGAGTATTTTCATGCCAACCTCGTCTTCTTTTTGGGGGGAAGTTAACCTCCTTTTGAATGAACAAAGAAACAGATCCCTGGATGGTTACTGGTGCCTCAAATGTCTCCTTTATAGCTTTGTCCCATTGAATTAGGATGTATTCATACAGAGATTTGGGGAAGGAAGATAACAGATCACTTGGGGTGCATGAATGGAGCAAGAGGAGGGGGAAAATGAGCAGTTCTGTGGCAGGCCTTTGCACTTCTGCAGGAGGGTGAGGGGCCAGGATAGAAGGGGCAGAGAAGAGTCAGGGCCTCATTGCTCTGACAGTATATAAAGAAGAGGCCCAGTTTGCATTCTTTCCCACTTAACAGTTGTGTCCAGGGGTTGTTCTTTTTCTAGGAAATTCACCACAGATCTTTGATTACACAGAGCAAAAGTTCAGGTTACATCAGTGTTGGATTAACAGTGATGATGATACCTTTGTATCAGCAATACCAGACTGAAACAGGAGAGTTAGGGTCAAATAAAGCATTCTCCCAATAGGTCCAAGTCCCCTGTCTCTGTCACACAGTGCTCTATAGGGGCACCGGCCATGAACAGTCATTCATTGGTTTATTCCCTTATAAATTCATTTAACAAACTTAATTACTGTCTGCTATGTGTCAGGCATACTTTTTAATGGATTGAATTTAAATTTAATGGATTAAAAAATTTGAATGTATGGAGAAAAACTCACTTCTAATCTAGATTAGAGTCAGTTTAGAGCTAAACTGCAAGTTAATTTTAAAAGCAACCCACTCTATAAAGCAAGCAAAACTATTGGTTACCTACCATATTTAAGGTATAGCCCTAAATGCTGTATAATGTGAAAATGGATGGGTAAACCCAAGCCATAGCCTTCAAGGAGTTTGTGAGCCATCAGGGGGATGAGATAACCCATGAATGATTATAATTCAAGGCAAAATAAGGTTAAGTGCCTTAACAGGTACAAATAAGGAAGGTTCAGAGGAGGAACTCAGCTGAGCCCCCATCTGTGTGATACTCCATTGATACAGTTTTGTTTTCAGAACAGGGTAGGGGCAGTAGAACTGTTGTTTACCCTCCCCCCAAAGAAATTTTAGCACAGGCTGTGGAAGAAGGGACAGCCATCTCTGCAGAGGAATTCTATGAATTCCAAGGCCTTTGCCAACCCTTTCTTTCATTCTTCTACCTCTATTCTTTTATTTCTTTATTTTTGTGCATGGTGCCAAGAATTAAACCCAGGGGCAGTCTGCCTCTGAGCTACACCCCCAGCCCTATTTTATTTTTTATTTTGAAACAGGGTCTTGCTAAGTTGCTGAAGGTCTCTCTAAATTGCTGAGGCCAGCCTTGAACCTGTGATCTTCTTGTCTCAGCTGCACAAGTACTGAAATTACAGGTGAGCGCCACCACACCCAGCCTTCTATCTCTATTCTTGACACAAACTCTTACCCTTTGAATTACCTGCGGTTCCTAAGTCTTGTCTTATTATAGCCACTTAGCAGAAGTGAAGCGCAAGCATGGGTAGGTAGAAAGCCCGCCAAGAAACCCCGCCTCCTGGGTTCTCCTTTCATGTCATCCAGTAGTGTAGACAGAAGGTGAGGTGAAGTGGAAGTGCTCAACCCTTTCAAATGTGAGGTCACGGGATGATGACTTAAAACACATTTCATTAAGGTAAGCGATTCTTCTGAACTGAGAAAACCCATCCAGAGTCTGTTTTACAGGTGTGAGTTTTCACATTCTAGGTTCTCTAATAGGGAAGTACTCTTTGCCAGAGCTTTTGTATTATTCCCCTGTCACCCTTTTTCCTTACTAAATTTTATGCTTTCCTTGCCCTGTTTACTCATATGCTGCTCAAAGTTAAAAAAAAAAAAAACTCCTGGCTTTGACACAACTCTCCAAGAGTAAGAAAGTAGCAGGAGACTTAAGTGAACCGTGTTGGATGTGACAGGAGGGGTATTTGCTTTTGGGGACTAGAAGTTCTCTGACTTTCTTTGCAAAGCCTCTCTTGCTCCCAGCAGCTTTCTGTCATGACTGGAAACATGACTACTGTGTAATGCTCCACTTGGAGACAAATGGAATCCTGATGGCTCTAGGACTTATTAGAACTGATAAAATGCTGCTTTTCTGGACTTCTCAACCTCCTCTTCACTCTCTATTTGAAGGTAAAGGCTATGCACCATCTAATTTTTTTTGTGTGTGTGTGGTACCGGGGATTGAACCCAGGGGCATTCTACCTCCGTGCTACACCCCCGGCCCTATTTTTTATACTTTATTTTGAAAGTGGGTCTCACGAAGTTGCGGAGGGCCTCACTAGGTAGAGAGAGAGAGAGAGAGAGAGAGAGAGAGAGAGAGACAGGGGGAGAGAGAGAGAGCTGAGGCTGGCTGCGAACCCGGATCCTCCAGTCTCTGCTTCCCAAAGTACAGGGATTACAAGCGTGAGCCTGGCGTGAGCCCACCACGCCCGGCACACCATCTAATTTGAAGGTGGTAGTTATTATAGTCTTTGTTGGCAAATACAGATAAAGGACACATTGGTCTTTCCTTCTTTCCAGGTCATTTGGTACACTTAAGTTCTCTTGCTAGTCTAAATTTAATTTTCTCAATATCTACATGCTATTTCACAAATATAATATCTTTCCATGTATGCATTTAGTTTTTATTTATTCTTTCCACTTCTAATAAGACTCCAATAATACCTTGAGTAGATTTCCAGAAGGGTCTTGGGTCATTTATCCTAAACCTCTGTTAACTAGAGTCAGTGTTTGGGATCTAGGGATACAGATTCATGGAAGTTGAGCCTTGAAAGAGGCTTCAGAGGGTGGTGTTATGGTAGATTAGTCTGATGGTATCAGAGAATAGAAAGGCTGCTGATGAGAAAATAAGCAAATGTCACAACACTCTGATGCTATACCAAGTGAGTCGAAGTTTCATATATGGAATTGAATTAATGGTTCCACGTATCTAGTCTAGCTTGTCTATTTACAGAATTCTTCTAGGTAGACCAGTTGGCTTTTGGGCAGAGACAGTTCATCAATGAAAATGTATCAAATCTGTGATTTCTTTATGCACTCGATCTTCAAGGATCTGAGATTAGTGTTCTCCCTTCTATAGAGCAGCTCAGTATTTCTTAAACAACATGAGAGTTACTGTGTTCTATCATTCTCTATTGTGTTTGTTTATACAGCATGGATAGCCAGCTTCCAGGAAGTCAGTGCTTCCAGAATCTGGAGATCAAGGTGCCAAGATCTAGGGCCATGGACATTGGATGGTTCCTTTTCTTGACACTTCAAGAATCATGAGCCTTCCTGGAAAAAAGAATGCAGTGTACCTGGAATGTTCTAATGTGTAGAGGAAAAGAGAGAGAAAAAATAAGTCTGACCCAGATGGAGACCAACAAATCACACAATTTTAGTTACCAAGGTACCTTGGTTAGCTGGGATAAGAAGAGGAAAGAGCAAGGACCCGAACTCAACCTGACAGCGAGGTTTCCTTACCACAAGAAATCTACAACCAGTTGCTACAACAGTAGGTAACAGTGGCTATGCAACTGCGCATGCTACAGAGGGTGAGCGGAAGAAAAAATAAAAACAGGTAGATAGATATTCCAACAGTTAGGAAGGAAAGGAAGCTTGGGAATGTGGTGATTCCAGTGCATAGGGGTCTCTCCCCTACTCTCTGTCCCTTGGTACTGGCCATCTGTACCTTTTTGGCAAACTCTAAACACCTAAGATAGGAACCCTGGCAGTTTAGCTTAGCATTGTATCCCCAGCACCTGTTATAGAACCTGACCTGTCATATAGTAGATACACAGTAAATACCTGTGCATTTACCAATCACGTTTTGGCATTCAACTTTGCACATCTACAACACTCCAACCATGTTAGGTTGATTTTGCCAATTAGATCATTGTAGGCCATTCCACACGAAAGCGCGGCACCCTTCCAGAAGGCATAGTGCTGTTCTTACTGCTGTTATTGACTCTCTGAGTTTGGATATAAGTAATGACAAACATTAAAAGCATACTTTAAAAAAAGATAACATCATTATCCTACTGGCCAACCTCGCCTATGGGAGAAAGAAATATTCTAGGCCAAAAAATGGTTGGGTGAAGGAGAGAGTGGTCAGATCAGAATCTGCCAGAGACCGTTGGTCCTTAGGGACATCTCTGCAGCAAAGCAATTTGAGGACAGGGCCCTAAAAAGAAAACAGCACCTGCCTTGCTGAGCAGTCTAGTCTGGAAAATGCTGGGTTGGCAACACATTGCACCCTGTGAAAACTTGTGACTTCAATGTGAAAAGAAAAAAAAATAAGTTTTCATTAAATTGAGTATTTTTGAATCTCCCCCGGGGAGTTTGGGCTTGGTGGTCGAGAAGCTGAGAACTTTATTAGGATGAAGAGAGCCTTCTGGAAATCCTGGAACCCCGCAGTCCTTGGTGAGCTGCATCATCTATGTGTGGTCACATTTTTGCCTTGAGAACCACTGCTGTCATTAGCATTCTTTTGCAGCCAAGCGCAGCAGAACCTGGAATGGTGTGCTTGGTCTGTGACCTGGGATTATCTACATTGTGCTTTTCCAAACTGTTTGTGTGTGTGTGTGTGTGTGTGTGTGTGTGTGTGTGTGTGTGGTAGGGTTTGTTGTTGTTGTTGTTTTTTTTTTTTGAGTGGGCAAGTTCCCTGCAGGATCTAGCATTTCTTATTGCATTTTATATCTTTATTTTTTTAGGCATTGTTTTGAATTTGGAAAGATAATCTTAAAGACATATGGTAGGAGTAGGGGACATTTCTTCAGGCCTCAAGTACTCAATTCAATCCAAGCAGTGTTAATTGAACACTGTCTACGTGCAAAGCACTGTCCCAGGTTCTGAGGATATAAAGAGAAGTATGATATCAGTTCTGGCCTGAAAAAGTTCACACACTTCACTTGAATATAAGTAAAATTGGGGAAATTATCATATGTACAAACAAAGAGGTATCTGGAGTATATAAAGATAAATTCTTGCTAATGGAATAAGAGGCTGCAATAAGGAAGTAATAGATGAGCTTGGCCTTCGAGGTTACCTGGCATTTCCACAGCTGGGGAGGAAGAAATGGAAAAAAGAGCAAGGGATAAAGGCGTGCTATGGGGAGGATGCTGTAAGGTTCCTAGGTCCCAGGGGTGCTTCGGTTGGTTGCCTGAGTTGAAATTCTGGTTGTCACACTTTGAAGCTATGTGCCCTTAGGCACATGACATACCTCTCTGACCCTCAGTGGACTCACTTGCAAATTGCAGATAACGATAATACCTTTTACAGAGTTGTTTGAGAACTAAACGAGTAAATAATGCATGCAATTGCTTAGAACAGTGTCATGCATATATAATTAGAGCTCGGAATGTTATTATTATCCTTCAATATAAATGTGGTGCCAATCTCTCTTTTTGGTTTATCTTGCACTACTCTCCACTAGACCTAAACAACTGGCTGAATGTCTCATACCTACAAACATACTCCATATTTTCTAGGTGTTTTATTATTGAGTTAGTTTCTCTGCCCAGAATCTCTCCACTTATCAAAATCCTATTTATCCAAGGTCTACCTAAAACACTAGCTGTGACTTCCAGACAGATGTGTGCACCCTCAACGCACTTCACAGGTTTTGTGGCAAGTTTTAGGAAGATCTCCTTCTGAAACTTGCTATTAACTGAGGGTACTATGGACCCTGCGGAGTGATTCATGGGAGCTAGGGGATGACAGAGCTTTCCCTGTCTCCTCCCTGGAGGGGAGTGCATGTGGCAGAGGGAAGGGAAGATTCATCTCTCTGCTATTCCTAGATTTCCCTGAAAGATGACAGCAACACAGAAGGAACAAGATAAACACTAACTTCAGCCGGTTGGCTGCATGTGCCAATGTTTGACTTAACCGAGTCTGAAGGCCACTGCCACCTCTGTGAATAAGCCAGGATGGGGCACTGTTCGTGGAGCTCCCAAGAACATTTTGGGCCAGCCTACTTAAGCATTGAAAAGGGCCTCAGCACCTCAATTTTGAAAATTGTTCATAGATGGAGCCAGAGGAGTGATCCAGCAGAGATGACAGATTCCCCATCGAGGGATCCACTGAGTCAGAGACCAATATTGGGTATAGAATCAGGCTGTTAGATGGAACCCCAAATATTTTGTGGGGAATGCAGGGATGAGGAGGATAAAGAAGTGTTTTCTATTTGCTGTTTCCTATCAGTCTGGGAACGCAGGTGTGTTCTCAGGCTCCTGTCGCCCCATCCCACTGTGTCTCAGTCCACCTAGGGACACAGCAGGCGTTTGGCTGCAAGTTTCAGGGCTGACCACAGAAGGACTGGAGTTGCTTTGCATTTCAGCTCCCTCCAGCCTGCAGAATCTTGGCTGGGAGTGTGGGGGAAGGGAAGGGAAGGAAAGGAGGGCAGGGCCCAGCCACCCACTGTGCCATTCCTGGGTTTTGATTAAAGAGGAAAATATTGGCTCTGACATTCTCCATTTGCAAGATCCAAATGCCTTTTGACTTTTTAGAAGAGCAAAGGGCTCGGGTTTCAGGGGAATGATCCTGCCTAGAACTTTTGACTCAAAACTTCAAGCTGCTCAGCTTCTCAGCAGTGGAACGCACAGCAAGTGCAGGGAGCAAAGTGACATTGCTGTGGCCGTGCGTTGCACAACAGCGTGATGTCAGCCTTCTGATGGGAGCCGGGCTGTTGAGCAATGCCACTTGGAAGAGAGAGGTCACACAGAAACCTGTCCAACAGCTCTACGAATTTTCTAGCTTGAAAAATATTCAATATATTTCTTTACGTGTTGGGACCCCAGCCTTTCCAAACCCCCTGATCAGTGTTTTTCTAGAAACCACCCCTTACTCTCAGGCTAGGCAGAGAATTTCCAGTTGACAAGTTAAAAATCATTTAAAACCAGGATAGGGCATTGAGGCGGGGGAGGAGTTTCCCACAGTGGCCGCTGCCCAGGGCATCCACCCTCTCATCCCAGCCATCTTTACCTGTAGCCCCTTCTTTAATGCTGAGTCTGGGGTGGCTGAAATCGAAGCCTCCATGGGACAAGGTGGGTAGACTTGGAAAAGATGTCCCATTCCCTCCATCCGGGCAGGGAGGAGACACACATTCCATTGCATTCCATGGGGCCTGGTACAGGACGAAGGCACCCTGCGGCTTCACCCCTTGTCCCAGGATGAACCTGGCAGACAGCTTGGAAGGGAAGCTGCAATTTCTCTCCCTGGCCCCAGAAAGAGATGAGTCACCAACACAAGTAGAGGACAAGGAGTTGGCTAACCAGACCTAAAGAGTTGGGATCCCTCTGGATATTGCTTCTTCCAGAATGAAAGGAAAATGGTTCCCTATCTAACAAGTGGTCAGGAGCAATGGCTTATGGGATGTGCACTTTCCTCTCATCGTATTTTCCTTTATCTCTTTGGTCATTATGCTGACTGCTAATATGTGTTAACCGAGGATCCACACATACATGGCAATTTGGTGAAGAATCCTTCATGAAAAGGACTTCTGTCCTAGGACATGGTGGCCCCCTTGGGAGCATGTGAGGAGATAGGCTTGTCCCCTTTCGAATTCCTAACAGTGACATCTGACTCATTCAGGGTTGCCATTTAAAGAGAGCCATGTGTATGTGTGCGTGTGGTCTAATCCAGAAGGCAAGAAGAGATCCTGAGGAGCTGATGAAGTATGAATAAATGTACTTTAAAGGCAATGCTGAATTCGAAACGCAAATGGGAAGAAAATCTTCATTTAGGGAAAATCAGTGAAAATACCTCAGGAAGGAAAAGGTATCAAATCTAACTGTTAGCATGTAATAATATTTTGTCGTCAGGAGTTCTTCTCCATTTCTGTTCGACTACAGACTTTCAGCTAGCATTAATCTTCTAATCAAAAGGGAACAAATCTATTTATAATTGACATAAATGATAGTCCTATTTATAGTTCTCTTTGGCGGTCCATGTTTCTCTGTGGGAGATTTTCCCTGAAACAAAAGCCTACTTTTTGAAGCAACTGTGTTCCAGAGGCAGCCCTGATCATTTCTGTTGCCCGAGAGATGTATTTAATTAACCTCCTACTCCTACTCATGGGATGGTGGAATGTGAAAAGTACTGACCAATGAGACAGAGGGTCTTGCTTTTGCCCTTGTCGTTCCAGTCCACAGAAATCATACATGACCCAAAAAAGTAATGGCAGCCTCTATGCTGTAGAGGAAGATGCATGAATGCCATCTTAGCAACCCACTTTCAGCTTCAGAACGGACTCTAGCCCAGGACTAACAATGCTTCACCCAGATTACCTCGGGAAGCTAGCAATGGGCCTGGATTCTCTGAGAATGTGGTGATGGTGTCACAGGTATTATCTAAACCTCATACTCACAAAAACCTCTTTTGGCAGGAAGGTAGGGATGAATGCACCTATTTTTTAAGGAAGAGAATTTCCTGAAGGCACCCAGTTCATAAACAGCCAGCTCAAAGCTTTTTTAGGGTGTCCAGGTCTCTTCAATTTAGATGCAGTTCTTTTTGATACTCAATGTCTTTTCTGGTAGCAAAACAAATGTTATTCCAACATGCCCAGACATTCCCTGTTGTGTTTCTGCTTAATTCAGAAAAATCTGCTTTGAGGAATACCTATGTTGAAAGAAAAGGGACCAGCGATGCTCAAGTTCTCTGCATCTGATCCTACCTGGTTTACAGGGTACAGAAGTCAGGTGGGAGGTGAACCTCATAACTTCAGGTAGAATTTGGATGTGTCGCTGAACTTGGGTTGGAAAAACTGGCCTGGCAACTTCACAAAATGAGGGATTCTTTCATGAGCTTTCTATCAACTCAAAGGCAAAGCAGCCTGTCCACCCAGTATTTCTTGCCTCTCTTAGGCTACAGAGGACATCTGTACAAGGTCCTTGGACCTTGCCAAGGACCCAGGCAGACAGCGAGTGGACGAAGGTGACAAATTTCACCTGACTTAAACATCAGTGGAAGACCTTAAGAGGCAGTAAGAGGAGGAGAATGGAAATTCTTGGTTTTCATTTGGCAATTCAGTAAACATGTTTTGAAATCTTTCATGTCCAGGAGGAAAAGAAAAATAAAACAATACGACACGCCATTATTTCCTTTAATGCTATAGGTTTATGATGATTGTTCCTACATATTAGGGTTGTTTTCTTAAGCAGATTGAAAGAACATTAGACATATTTATATTTCCCTTTGGGAATATGGTAGGTGATCTTTAATATTAGCATCTTCTCTGGCTTTTTTTTTTTTTTACTTCAGCTGTCTCTTGGCTTTTAGCGCTATGCTGGGTACATGGCAGTCTGTAAAACATTGCTGAATTTAATTACATTTAAAAAGAGTGACTTTCTCCTTTTCGGTCAGTATTTTACAACTGGTCATTCCAACCAAAATTCATTAAGTTGGGTTCATTTCTGGAGCTGAAATTTGACTCTGTAATCTCGTGGGTTGTTGACAACCCCCCTGCCAGGGCAGAGAGAGAGATGAGCGTCTCTTTCTAGGTCTTCAGAAACTTTAGAGATGGACACTTTTGAATGCAGCAGGCAGAACTCTTCGCATTTCATTTTTTCCTAGGGTGTCTGTGTTCTATCTGACATCGGCTCGGTTCACTCTTTCAGCTGGGGCCCCAGGAAGAGACCGACTCCTGTAATTCTAACACAAGTTCAGCACACTAAAGGATTTGCCCATGCTCCTTGTGAGGCAGGCAATAGTGCTTTAATCTGGAGATCACAGCCAGCTTCCAACAAAAAGGATCATGTTCTGTTTACCTAAATTCCCTCAGTAGTTTCCTTTAGATACAGCATTTCTCACTCCCTACTTGAAAATGCCTGCAAGTCCACAGGGGCCTTCCAACTCAGCCATGTCTGCATTTCAAGTGAGTTATTGCCTTCTTATGGGTACACACAACTAATCTAGGCCTGTAAGTCCGAAGAAGAATGGATACCTTAATTAATTCCATGCAGACATCGACTGTACTGTGTACAGGGAGTGAGGGGATCTTACAGAGATTAATAAAACATATCCCTTGCTGTCGAGGGGCTCATAGTTAACCAGACAGTGTATAAGGCATGAACTCGCACCAGAAAACCCACAAAATAGAACAGATTATAATACTTTCAGAGTCACATTATTGCTTTCCTCTTTCAGAGGCAAGAGAGTTGACATCTGGTAGAAGATTTTACAAAGGAGGTGACATTTAAGAGAACAGGAGGAAAGTCCAGGAAAATAAAACATGTGGTAGGAAGTCATCTAGGTTGGATGTTGGAAAGTGTAGGGAGCATTTGTAAACTCAGTGAGTCAACTGATCAATGACTCAACGACTGAAGCAAGTCATCTAAAGAAGTGGAACGGGCCAGAGCAAGGCAATAGAGAGTGGTGGGGGTTTTGGTAAAGCAGAAAGCATGTGCCAATATGAAGGGAAGAGTCATTTAGTAAATATTGGCAGAGAACTCACATTTTTATAAAAACACCATCTTTGCCAAATGAAATACTTATGAAGACTGGATATGACTTACAGACTGCAGTTCGTGAGCTCTGCTGTAGGGAAACATTAGGAAATACAATTGGGAAGTCAAATAGAGGTCTTCCATAAAATGCCTTGCTGTCAAATCGGGGAGTTTGGACTCAATTTATTTAGCCATGGATGGTCACTGGAAGTTGTTTAGAAAAGGACTAAAGTGATTAGGACTGTTTTTTAGAAAGATTAATCTCCTGGGTGGGATGGCTGGTGTCAAGCAAGATTGGACACAGAGTGATCATTGAGAAGGCTGTTGCAATACTTCTGGTGAGTGATGAGGAGGACCTAAATAGTGGTGGGACTGGAAGGAAGGACACATGTGTAATCTTCCAGTGAATTGGTAACAGCTGTTCTGGATCTTGGTGCAAAACAAACTATAATGCTACAGCTTGCTTTGTCTAAAGAGTTGGGGTTGATGGTCTCCACTGTCCTAAACACTCTGGGTGATTGCGTAAACCGCCCATTGCGTTGGCTGGAAACCTGGCCTTTTCTGCTTTATAAGGTCTCAGGCAAAAAAAAAAAAAAAAAAAAAAAAAAAAAAAAAAAAATTCACTTGCTCTTGAAGAAATAACTCTTTGATGATCTCTAAATTATTGAATGTTCAGTTTTTCTGGTCTGGGTTCTTCCTTCACCAGGCTGAGCTGTGCTCTTAGTAGATTTGAGGAGAGCTGTGGAGTTCTACTAAGATAAGGTTTGTGTCTTATTAATATGAGCCAGCAGTGGTTAGCCTGGTGCCCAGGTAAGAGTACAAAGGGAAGAACTCATTCCTTATTCCTCTCATCATCAGTGCAGAGAGCTAATGATGGTGTAGACTGTCCCCATCTGACTCAAGCTTGGGGTTGTATGGTTGATATTTAAGGGGGCCTTGTGCGCTGGAGTAAAACCTCTTTGAAGGCCTGGTTTCATCTTCCCTTGGGTATTGTTTAGCACAGAGCAGATGCTCAGATGACGATTCTACAATTAAGTTGGCTATTGCTGTAATTTTATTTCCATACAGTTTACTAAAGCACTGAGCAAAAGTAACAAGAGAAGAATGCTAACAAAGAAACAAACAATAAGCTCCACATCTAGTTGGATTTTAAAAAGGGAGTTTAGAGATTTCCATGAAATAACATGAAATGTTCATTCTAGAAAAGGTCTGAGATTATTTTGACAATATTCATTCAGGGATAGAGTGCCAAGAAGTCAGGGATATTAGTGCATTAAGTGATGTAGACTAAGTTTAAATGGATCAAATATGTAATTTTGGTCTAAGCCCAAGACCACCTTATCTTAGATGTGAATGTAATTGAGAGGTGGAAAATATTTGAAGTCTAAAGGAAATATATGTGAAAACTGTATTGATGACTTATTTTGACTTATTTTTTTTCCCTGAAAAATTGGAGAAAGAAATCACAATTACCCATTTCAGAGTTAGAATGTCTTGTTTTATCTTAGTATCATTGTTCCAAGGACAACAATTTTTGAGGCCCAGAGGACTGCTCAGTAAATTTACCAAGTAATTTAGTGGTAGAATTCTTTGTAAATCTAAGATTTTCTAGCTGTACAGATTCAAAGTCCTCCTTTTTTCCCCCCTAATGTGATTTCAAAGAATATAAGTTACAAGCTAGCTTGCTCTCACCTTTACCCGCTCTGCTCCAGGATAATAGCCTTCAGATACCTGCCCCTTCCTTAATAGACTCAGGTGGGTGAACTCGTTCCATTCTAGAATGGTCTAGTGAAGGCTGGAAGTCAGCAATACCTCTTTGAAAAGAAGTTTTAAAGTTTATCCTTCACCTCTCTATGGGTGACAGAAATACACTTTCCTCATCTTAAAACCATTTCTCTTAAATCCCAATAGGAGCCCTCATGGAACTAATCAACTCAGAAGAAATAATATTAGAACCTGGCTGAGCATGACCAAGGAAGCAATGTGATATGACGAAAACACATTTGTCAACCCAATGCAATAGAAATATAGATTTGAAACACTCTAGTTTGGCTATTCTTGAAAAATGTAACTGTTGAAAAAGAAACTGGCAAGATCTTAAGGACTGGAGCTCAGCTCCTGACCCCAGTGATGGGCTTGGAAATTGCAGCCACAGCAGTTAAGAGTTCCAATTTCCAGTTCACAGCAAGTCAGGCCATGGGGTTATCCCTGGAGCAGTTCTATACTTCCTCCGAAGACAGGCTTTACCAACTCGAGGGAATGGGGACTTGATACAGGTGAATTACCCTATATATTGTTAATGCCCACAAGCAGGTGTGGCCCCAACATCATTGTTTTTTCTTTAGTGAAAACTGAGCTCTGATTATTTTCTATTCTCTCCCTCATCAGATGCATGCCACCAATTTTTCTCCAGACCAGGTCCCCTCAGACACTTATGTGCTCACAAATCCCCTGGGTATCTGGTTAAAATGCAGATTTCGGTTTAATTGTTTTGGGATCTTGGGAGCCCCTGATTGTGCATTTCTAATACGCTCTCGGGGTTGTTTTGAGTAGCAAGGCTCTGGATCTATCTTCACACACTAAGCAACATTGACATGTGCCCTTAGGACATCTGTTAATCAAACCAGATTTGCCCATTATAAACAAGAGGTTGTTTCTACAAAATATATTCTACAGCAATCAACCAAATCTGGTTCCTTCTAAGAGATAGACTTTCCTGTTCTTTATTATTGTTGTTGTTTCTTATGTGGTGGGGGATCAAATCATTTATATTAGAACCAGTCACACCCGGAGTGACTTTAAGATTTTAAGTGGCCAGTACCTTCTTCAGAACCAGCCAGAAGGAAGTCCTCACATCATGACGCTTTCGTATAGTTACTGTACCTTCATCTGGCTTATCTGGGAAGGGATGTTTCCATAATTACATGCAAATCACTAGCACTAATAATCTGCAGCGATTCCAGCCAGACCTGGGGCTCTAATACCTTTTCCAAGTCTTATGATTCATGTGATTTAGGGCCCACGGATTGTCATTCTTAAGGGAAGTCTGAAATGATGCCTATTCTATATCATTGATCTCAGAATTTATCCCCAAATGTCTGTTCCATACTGGGAGGCAAGAATCAGCAGAAAATAAGAAATCTGTGGAGAGCCAAAAACATCTCCACACCAAAACTGAGAGAGTGGAATTATAAGGTGAATACAATTAACTGGCAGTCGCATCTATGCAGAAAACATAGTCATCCCTATAATAGGGAACATTTGCTGTGCTTGACAAACTCACAATAAAATGGTTGGATCCATAGGAAGGAACATGCTGGAAATGGTTTCAATTTGATCCTGTTTTTTCACTCAATAGCCATTGATTGAGGGTGTCCAGCCAAAAACAATGAGACAATGAGCCAACAATAGTCTTACCCTTTGACCTTATTAGATATAGTTGCAGCTGAAATTTGTTATGTGTTTCAGGAATAACAAGGCATCCATATGGAATGAATATCTGGCAGTGTGGCAGCTGATGAAACCAGAAAAAATTAGACAAATTATCAATTGCTCGCTTCCAAATTACCCTAAAAAGAAATTAGATCCATTTTCAGTAGCTTTGCCTTCAAATTTCTTCATTCCATGAGTCACCACTACCTTCTGCCAAACTAAATATGTCTATGAACGGCTGGAAAGTTTAATGGAAAGAAACATAAAACTCAAAATACGTAGGAAAATTTAAGCTTCTTCATGGAAGACCTTCATGGAAGACTAGCAAGTTAGGAATGTGTGGAGACAGAACTCATCGACAATACCTTTTGTTTTGAGTATCTTTTGGGTATTGTTAGCAAGTAATACAAAATTGCATTAATTAGTCATCCAGCTGCCATGACTTTAAATTAAAATTCACTATAGAAAGGAATTAGCTCTTCACTACTTGCTGAGGCTGTCCTCAAACCCGTGATCCTCCTGTCTCAGCCTCCCAAGTACTAGGATTATAAGTGTGTGCCACGACCAAGTACTAAGATTACAAGTGTGTGCCACCACGCCCGGCTTTCCCCACTTTTTAAAAAGCCTCCAATCCATCAAACTACTAGGGTTTATGAAGATTCCTAGTTCTATAGTCAGGTTGATTAGCTATGGGATAAAGAGACTTAATGATGTTTTCCAATGTGTGATAGAAACCAGGAAAAAGATTTATGACTGGGTAAGGGCTTGAATTTTCAAAGACTATCCTAATGCAATACCCTGGCAGAATGCAACCTAGCAGTTCACTCTTAGTATCTGGACTGCAAATATCAGGACTGCCTTTACATGAGTTTATCAAGCTCTTGCTGTGCAAAGAGCTCTGTGAGGTGACGGAACTATAGTCCTGCTTTTTGTAATCAGTATGCTTGGTGACCTCATGCACACATTTTTTTTCTGGACCTTGGTTTCCTAGATCGGATTGTTCTATATGGTTCTTCCCAGCTCTCCAATTCTTCAATCAGCTTGGGAAAATAAAAATTCCTTGTGCTGTTCTGTAAGGCTGGTGCCCCAGCTGTGACACCTACCGTGGGACTTACTTACCAAGGACGCACCACAAATCCTTTGAAACAACTCAGATGGAATAAGAGAGCAAATTCGAGTTGGAGGTTGTCTTTTCAAAACTACTTCCATAGGTAGAATCTATTAGGGAGGGTCTTTGAAAACTCCCTGTTGGCTCATAAAAGTTTACTTTTGAGCTAGGAGTTTTCCACGGGAGAGCAGTGCAGGAGATTCCAAAAGGCACTAGCTTAAGTAGACTTGAGGATTCTCCTAGCCTTTCAATCTCAGCTCCATATGGGGACTGAACACAAGGGACTAGCTCTTGGGATGGCTTTTAAAATCTCAAATCAAGGGGTTTTATTAAGAGCTGCACCCTGGATGCTGTGGAGGACAGGAAAAAATACTACCAAAATATAGTCTCTGTTTTTCCTAAAGAGCTCATAATAAAACAAAATGAAAATTCACTGTAGCAGTAACCAGTATTTGAGTGTGGGGTTCAAAAGAGTGTTTACTACATCAAATCTTGTGTCTCTAGGAGCCCCTGGATGTGAGGGCCCTGAGATAGAAGAACTACTTGACCACTGGTCCATATGGTGATAAAACTCACAATTTTGATTTCCTAGAAGGCCTACTCAAGCACAAAGTTTTGATTCTCCCAAGTCAGACTGATAAGGAAGCAGTTTAGATGGGCAACTTGCGAGGGCAAAGATAGTTTTCTGATTAGGAATAGGTTCCCTCTGCTGAACACTGGTTTTTTGAGGCTAAGCAGAAATCACCAATAGCTGACTTGGGAGAATGGAAATCTTCCTGTGTGTGATACCTCAGTGACTACCTAACCACCTCTTAGGGGACAAACTCTTTAAGCAAGCTCAGTGTGGTAATGTGATAGGCCCTATCTCTTTTCTGCTTCTTTCAATGAGAGGAAATAAAGAGTAATACTGAGTGAGCATTCCCAAGGCCCATTAATTAACTCTTAGGCGGCCTACATGCAAAACAGTATGCGATTTGGAGATACCGACATGCTTTTCTTTTTAATTAAGAAGTTGGAGAAAATACTCTGCCAAATGAACTTTTCTAGTTTATAATCATTGCATAGGGTTTTTATAGAAGTTGAGCCACTGGGTTAATGTGTGGGCCATGAGTAGGGAGACAGGGGAAAGGATGCAATTCCATCTATTAATAGTGGCATGTTTGGATAGCCCTCTCAGTTTCCAAAGCCCTTCTATCGCTGAGTTTCAGAGCAGTGCTGAGGAATAATATTTTTATTCCCATTTTATGAATGTGAAGCCAAAGGCTGTTAAGTGACTGCTCCAAGATCACAGAGCTGCTGGGGCTGGGGTATGGAGCTTAGTCAGGCCCAAACATGAACTTTTTTTTTTTTTGTGGTACCGGGTATTGAACCCAGGGGCATTCTACCTCCGAGCTACACCCCCGGCCCTATTTTTTTTTTTTTTTGTAGTTTATTTTGAAACTGGGTCTCATGAAGTTGCGGAGGCCTCACTTAGCAGCTGAGGCTGGCCGCGAACCCGGATCCTCCGGTCTCCGCCTCCCAAGTACTGGGATTACATGTGTGCGCCACCACGCCCGGCTCAAACATGAACTTTTTAACTATTTCTGGGCAATAAAATGAGTGTGATCATATTCAACAGGAAAGACACAAGAGAGGCGGAGGAAAGCTCTGGCTACCACCTTTGAAGGAGGCTTTTTTTTTAACTGATGAGGAATTGAGTTTATTTATTATGTGACTGAGAAGGAGCAGCCACACATACTGAGGTCAAAGAGAACCCGCTTCTATCTCGTGTGCTCCAGGTGGTCACAATCAAACTTCTAAGCACATGGTTTTGCTCTGGACTATTTCTGCCTGCCCTTACCTCTCTTACTAAAATAAATGAGTGCTATAGCTAGAAGGCAAAAAGGAAAGCCTGCAAATACCTTTTAAAATAACCTATAGAGAGAGCTTTTTTTTATTTTCAGAGAGAAGTTTTCAAAACCCCAGTGACTCTTCTCATTGCTTACTCTGGGCAGTAGCCTCCTGATTAATCAGTGACCAGTGGCTGCGTCCATGACTCTTCCATGGCGGAAGCCTTCCTAGGAGTGTGGTCATTTTCTTACATGGTTTCCCCCACCTCTCTCATTGCTTTTCTTCTGCAGACTTGTCGAGCCCAGTAGATCTCAACTGGGTGGGGGGGTGATTCTGCTCCCCAAGAGACACTGGGCAATGTCTGGAGACAGTTTTGGTCATCACAACTGGGAGGAGGGGACCACTGGCATCTAGAAGCCAAGGATGCTGCTAAATATCCTATAATGCACAGGATAATCCCCTCCTTCAATAAAAAAAAAATCACACAGCTCTAAACACCAATAGTGCTGAGGCTAGAAACCCTGTTGCCGGTGGCATTGCTGAGAAAGGTGAGAAACACGAGAAGGAAATAGAATTTAAAAACATGTCACTTGGTCTCATGAAGGGGTTGGGGATCGGGACAGGAGGAAGAAGAGAAAATCTACAGTTTTCAAATCAGTTCAATCCAGAATTCTAACTCTTGTGCTCCTTTCCCCAGTTTCACAGATAATCAGGAGTTGGCTGCATGTGGATTGGCTCACTAAAGACTTTCTAAATCACTTGCTTCTGATGAAAGACCCATTTCATCAGGGTAAATGGTGCAGAGGTAGTGCCATCTTCCCAGAAATACAGGATTGCCCGACAATTCTGTCATAGCCTGACAGATTTTCAAACTTTAAAAAGGCCCCTCAAACAGCTTTTCTAATCTCATAAAAGCCACAAATGAAAGAAGAAAATCTGGAGAGATTCACAGAGTATTTGCTTGGGAGTTTGAAAAAAAAATCAGGTGTAAATTTCTTTTGGCCTGAGATGGTCAGAGAAATCTCCAGAAAAAAAGGCTGATCCAACAACTCATCAGACCATTTCAGATTTTCCAGGAAGACAGCTTTGCTAAGTCATTCCAAAGCAGTTCTACCAAAGTTGACATTGGAGAGAGGGATCTGAGAGTCAGAATAATATAATATACAATAACAGTCTAAATTATGACCTTAAGTAGACTTGAAATGCCCAGAGCACATTTGAAGGTTTTGTAGACCATACAAGAGACAAGCAGGAGATCACTTTGTGCAAATGTCCACAGCGAGGGAACACAAGTGTTAAGTCTCAGGTGAGTTTATAAAGAATAAAGGAATTCAGCGAGATGTGTACTCGTTTGGGTGAACTTGACTAGAGGCCTCTCCTGGTCATTTTAATTTACCAGATAACTCTGACGTAGGCATGGTTGATTGCTGCTAAAGGGAGGGCTGTTTATTACATCAGGCTCAGTAAACAGAAGCTAGAATATCTCCTACTACTTCTGCCACGAATTAGCCGTGTGACCTTGGACATGTCACCTCTCTCTGGGGTTCAGTCTGAGTGTTTGACAAGATCATTTTTCAAGGGTCTCAAAGCTTGTATCAATCTTCAATTTTATTTTCCTTTCTACAATCAGGTAGTTTTAAGAGGAGATAGAGAGATGCATACTGAATCGATAATGAGGTTCTGGAGTATCTTTCTTTCCAGGGGTTTTAGCATGACTTTTTCTTTCTTTCCTTTTTTTTTTTTTTTGGAATAGAAACCTTATCCCTGCAGAATGCCTGAGCATTGAAAGCAAAAGGTTTTAATTTAAAAGACTGTGTGGTCTCTGCTGATTGCACAATTTCTCTTTGTGTCCGTGCTTCTGCTGATCAAATATTGCAAAGCCATTAATTACCTTAGGACAAATGCAGAGGGCCACGTGCAAAGGTTCTGGTGAACGACATAAAGCAACATGCCAGATGTAAAGTAAGCAAAGGGGTTTTCTTGGTATTTAAGGTTCAGTGAAAAAAGTAAGAGGGACAGCTATGCCAAGAATGAAAACCCAGAGCTTGCCAAGTGCTTCTTTAAGTGGCTTTAGCCAATGTGAGACTAAACAATGCATTAAATAGGCATACCGCTCACTGTAGTTAGGGAACTGCATGTCAAATAACAGCTCTTTGCTATGTTTTAAACATGATCTCACATATAGATAAAGACAAACAAAATGCCGCGTTGTCATCTCTGTAGTCTAACAGCTAATAAGGGGTTTGAACTTTCCAGGCAACCAAAAGTAATTCTTTGGGACATAAGGGCTTGTTGATGTTTCATGGAGAGGTATAGGATGGAACTTTTCCAGGGTGGCAGCTCAGTGCAAAAATGACTTTTTGCCACCATGGTTGTCAAAGCCTTTGCAGCCTGGTCCTGAGAACAATGAGAGACCTCCAGGGGAGAGACCTCGCACCTTTTTTCAGTGTGTCTGATTCTTTGGTGTGGGCTGTGAAATCAGAAGGGAGACTGCTGGAGGGGTGAGGTTGGCTTTAATGGAGCCTTTGAGGAATGCTGGCCTGGCAATTCCAAAGACAACGTCTTTGGAAACCCACTGGATTTGCAGAATGCCAAAACTCTCTCTTGGATCCAAAATGTCTGCCCTACCAGTCACTGAAGGTATGAGACATTGCAATATCGGTGGTCTGCAAACAACTGGTTGAGTGATATTGTACAGGTGGAAGTCTTGCACCCCCCACCCCCTCTCCAACTGTTCCCATAACTCTTTTCATGGTCAGATTGGGTAAGTCTCTTTCTGCCTGGCTCCTCCGAATCATGGTGCCTCATAACCACTTCCCCTTTACTGCCACTTTCATAGGACCCCTAGAGAGATGCTTGGACCAGTTAAACAGCCGTTAATCAGTAGTTCTTTGAGAAAAACCAACAGAGCTAATCGCTGTAAGAAACAAAGCACTTGAGGTTTGCTGGCAGAGGAAGAGAACTTGGGTTGGCCAGAGGAGAGGCTCCCTAGACCAGAGTGCCTGCCCAGTCCTCACAGGTGAGCTGGGGTCCTGAGTGGGGCCCTGAGAAGCCTCGTGCCAGCAGCCTCTAATCAAACAAGACTTTTCTTTTGCACCCTGAGGAAATCCCATTAGTATTTACCTTAATTTTTTCCAAAAAGTAAAATTGTAGGGTCTTTACATGGATATCTCCATCATGACTCATTCCAAGAGAATGTTCAACACTCACTGTGTCACCCTGGGATTTCTGCTTCTCGTCACTCAGAAGAGGACTGGGATTTTGAAAGCATCTCCCTGTGCCACAAGAATTTGGGCTTCTAAACAATGTAAATGACCAAGTGAACACACTTCGTGGAGACAAGAGACCTTGGCTCTAGTGCAGGATTGGTCCAGGGAGGTAAATCATAAAATCTCCATGTCTCATGTTTCTTGTTTGCCCAATGCAGCAATCACCTTTGTCCATTAAGTGGGAGAGCCAACACAGTGAGATTCTCTTCCTTTCTTTTCTTCTCTCTCTCTCTCTCTCTCTCTCTTGGCACTGGGGATTGAACCTAGGAGCATTCTACCTCCAAGCTACACTCTGAGCCCTTTTAATTTTTTAAGAATTTTGAAATAGGGTCTTGCTAAGTTGTGAGGCTGGCCTCAAACCTGAGATCCTCCTGTCTCAGCCTCCCCAATACTGGGATAACAGGCATGCACCACTATGCTGGGCCCAACCCATTTGAATTTTGAAAAGGTAAATGCACTAGAAAAATATAAGGCATTCTTCTTGTTACAAGTACTGACATTACTTACATAATTATTACTATTACTAATAGCTTTATCAGCTTTCCCCAAGGGGAGAAAAATGTGTGTATAGTTAATTGGGCTTTTCTAATATCTCAATCATTGCAATAGATTCTACAACTGATCCCAGAAAAGAATAAGTATAATAGCTAACATGTGCTTAGTATGTGTCAGGCAGTATTCTAAGTTGACGTAGGCTAATCCACTAACTCATTTCACCCGAATACTGTAAAGGAGCCCCATTTTAGAGATGAAAAAATTGAGGAACAAGGAGGTTAAGTAACTTGCTCAAGGCATCCACTAAGAAAGTTGCAGAGCTGGGGTTCAAACCCTGGACGCTTGGCAATAGGGGCCATACTCTTGGTCTTTTTTTTTTTTTTTTTTTTTTGCAGTACCGGGGATTGAACGCAGGGGTGTTCTACCTCCGCGCTAAGCCCTCGGCCCTATTTTTTTATACTTTATTTTTGAAACCGGGTCTCACAAAGTTGCAGAGGGCCTCACTAGGTAGAGAGAGAGAGAGAGAGAGAGGAGAGAGAAAGAGATCACGCGCGCACGCATGCGCGCTGAGGTTGGCCGCGAACCCGGATCCTCCGGTCTCCGCCTTCCAAAGTACTGGGATTACAAGCTTGCGCCACCACGCCCAGCTCATACTCTTGGTCTTGAACCCTTCACTCTCCTGCTTATAATTCTCCACCAGGGAGAAGATGGCCATGCACAGCATTAAAGATGTCATAAAAAATGCAAACTATTTTCGACTTTTGCACAGAAACCATCATCTTTTTAGTTACACAGGCTGGTCTTCCTGAATTTATTTGAAGAATAGTGGCAAGCATTTGGGGTCAATATAAAAACCCAGTGCTTTTCTTTAACAATATCTGTGGCCTATTAACTTTGTGGAACTAATGAGGCTAGGATCATAAGGTCAAACTCCACATGTACCAATTAATTTCAAAGAGAGGAGCTTTTTTTTCACAGCTAGTGACTGTACCCCTAACTTTGGCCAGCAGTCACACACATCCCTGCATGGCTGTCTAAGGGGTAGCTAGCAAAAGAATGCAAATGGCACAGCTCAAAGCCAGCCTAGCTCCAAACAAACTCACTTGCTAATACAAGTGAGTGTACCTTCAAAGGCTCTAAACTCTACACTCTCTTCTTTAATTGGAAAAGCAGCTTTTGGTGGAAGTTTAGTAGCCTGTCGATTCTTATTTGTCTCCTCTAATTTAATATAGGGCAGCGAAAAAGGAACCTGTCCTCTTGTCCTCACAGCCAAGAAAGTGAGAAAATGTAAAGATGAGAATCATCGGGTCGTCCTTCCTAGCAAAGAAAAATGGTAGTCTGTTTTCATGAGGTGTGTGCTCCTTTGGGTAGATGACCTGAGAGTGTTTGATCACGTCTGAGTTTCTATCCCATCCCTGAGAGGTTGAGATTCAACTTTAAACAAAACAAAGAAGCGGGCTCCTCTTTCTTTCAGGGGGTAGAATCTCACCAACAAAAACTATGTAAAGAAGGTAAAGGCTAAATGTTCTTTGGCCACTGCTTAAATCCAAAGGTCTCCTTTTTTGAATAGCACCAAATCCTTGTTAATTACAACCTAGAATACGAGTCTGTTAAACTTAGAAGAGGTCATTTACTTTAACAAAATCCCCTTGTTTTATAGACAAGGACATTTCAGCCCAGGAAGTTTAAAGGCCTGCCAAAGTCATACGACTAATGAATGACAGGTCTGGGAGCAGTTTTCTGAGCCTATGTATCAAAGGAAAGAAGCTTGAGTTAATAATAATAACCCAAATCTAGGAAGGTTTATGCAATCAATAACAATGAAAGTTAATTGCAAAGTTTCACTTAAACTCTTTAAAAACAGTATGTTTTAACACATGAAGAATGTCTTTCGTTTATTCAGACCTGTTCTTAATAACTGTGCACTGGAAGTATGTTTTACAAAAGCCATAAATCTGGAATAGCTGAAAGGGTATCCAACTTTCTCTTCTAATTGATTTACTTCTCCTTTTCCCCAGACCGCCCGAGGTAAAGCATATACGGTTTATTTAAGGGACTGTTTATAGACTCTTAAAACTAAAAAGGACCCCAGAAACTCTCTTTCTTTTGGTTGCTCTTAATTGAAACCATCCAAGAATGGTTGGTTGTCCGTCAGTTTTTAAAATCTCTTCAAGAGAAAAAAAAATCCCACAAGCTCCTAAGCAGCATGTTAAAATGGTTAATCGCCGTGGCTGTCAAAAATTACATCGATAGCAAACTGAACTTCTCCCATTTTATTTTACAGATGGCTAGGTTTCATGTAAAATGAGGTTTCAAAAGGAGCACCCTCTAGGAGGGCTCCACCGCTCTGGTAAGATAATAGCTAGCGATTCTTCAATGTGCCTTCACCTCTTTTAAACCACCATTTCCCTCGCAGGACTACAAGAGCAAAAGGCTGGTTGATAGACTCTTACTATGATGCAGCGGGAAGAATCAGTAATTAGCTCTTCATTGGATCTTTCATTTCCTAAAATGTCTGGGGAAGCTGCATTAATTATAGATGAACTGTTCCACTTATGCTGGGGAAAAAATGTTCACAAAACAGATAATCTGGAGAGCTGCTTCTCTTCTGCACCAGTGGAACATGGGCTTGAAGGGAAATATGAGCTCATTCACAACACTGGGTCAATCTACACAACAGAAGCATTACAGAAGTTTTTTATTCATAACAGTTCTAAATGGGGATTAGGACCAACTCTTCTTGTTATGTATTCCACACTGGCAAAAAAAAAAAAAAAGAGAGAGAGAGATGGAGGTGATTTTCTCTTAGATGTCTAAAGTTCAAACTAAGACCCCAAACTGTCTCCCACTAGTATGAAAAATCCATACTTCCAAAACAGAATTGAAGAAGCTTAAAATAAAAGGCACAGCCACAATAAAACTTTGAAAATAAGGGCATAAAAACAATAAATTGGGTTAACTGACAGGGAATAGGAATGGGGGAAGACTGCTTCCCTTTAGAAAGGATTTCAAAGCCTGAAAGTACTTAAACCTGACTTCTCCACACACAGTAAATCTCAGGGGATGAAAAGGAAACTCAATAAAATTTGTTGACAACAGTTAATGCCTATAAGAATAATTGGCTCAGACACAAAACAGACCATCGATGTAGCTTGGTTGTAGTCTCTAAGTTGTTGTTAGTATATATACATTATATTCAGTTGAGAAAAGAGAAACAGTTTCATCAAATAATTGAGTAGACATGAGTTGAGAAGTATGGTCTGAAGTACTTGCCAACCCTAGTTCTTGGTGGTTCTTAAGACTAAGATCCCAAAGAAGTACTTCCATTGAATTCCACTGAATTCCATCTGATAATCAAGTGTAAGCAACTACCATGTCAGCCAGGCATTGAGCTAGACACTGAGATTGAAAGGTAAATCAATATGGCCTTTAGCATCAAGCAGTCCATGGAGAGGGCATCATTCACGGGAGGGTAGAACCTGGTAAGCTGATGGCAAAAACGAGACAGAATACTCGGGAAATGCACCCAGGATATAGTCTGTTTTCCCTAGTTTACTTTGCTCTAATGACACCTGATCACAAATATGTGTACAGTTTTTTTCTTTACCTCCAACTAGACCATGAACCCCTTAAAGGCGAGAGCAATCACTCATTTATTTCTAGGCCTCTCATTCATGCCCAGCCCAGCAGCTAATACACAGCAGGTGTCTCATCCATGTTGTGAAGTAAATTAAAACAGCGTAAAAGGGATAACATTTCTCAGGCAAAGAGGATTGTCCAGTTGACCTGGAGGCTAACAGGAATACTTTTGTGTATGAGGGACTATGTCAGATAGGCTATTAACCTGTCATGGAATTCTATAAGGCAGAACATGTGAAATACATAGTCTCCTGACAGTATTGACAATAACACATAAAACCCACTTGCTAAGTCGTACTTTAAATATGAAGAGGTGCTATATGTAACTTTCTCCTTTTAAGTTATTAAAACATAATTAAAGTCAGGCATGGTGGTACACACCTGTAATCCCAGTACTTGGGAGGCTGAGACAGAAAGATTGCAGGTTCGAGGCCAGCCTTAGCAACTTAGGGAGGCCTTCAGCAACTTAGTAAAACCCTGTTTCAAAATAAAGAATAAAATGAGTCTGGAGGTGTAGCTCAGAGGTAGAATGTCCCTGGGCTCAATCCCCAGTACCCAAACAAAAACACAATAATGATGATGATAATAATAATAACAATAATTTGCTTAAATTTGTTCATGGTAGTGACAGAGTAAAAGAACCCTTTCAGTGCCTTGAGATCGGTTTCTATCATAGCTGTCCAATACTCTTAAGTGTCTGTGTGAGCAGATATAAGTATCATACAGTAACTTAGGACTAAGTCATTCTATTTTTTACTACCTAATGCAAACATCACAGGCACAGAAGGATCCACTGTCTGTGCACCATGCATGGGCGTTTCAGAGTACATCATGGTGAACATCATAATTTAACCTGGCACATACCAGGGGGCACTTGCAGGATTGGCAATTACCTAGTGAACTGGATGAAAGGGAATTTCAAAACTGGATTATCAAGGCAAAAAAAATTTTCTTGGGCATAATAAGTGAGAACCACTTATTTTTTTAAAAAATGTGGATCAGTAGCAGCAAATTACAGAATAATTACACCCACTGTTGGGTCCTGTTGATGCCCTGTGTTTGCTTTCCAGAGGATGTTTTAAAGCTAAAATAAGTCTACTATTGGAAAAGCACCCACCCAATGAACTCATTCATCTGCCCTGCAGCAGAGAACTGGATGAAAGTGCTTTAGTGCCAGAAAAATGAATTCATTCCATTAAAACACTGGCTGGAAGTGCAGAGTGGGAATGTGCCCATTTGAACAGTAGAAAGCACTTCTGATTCACTGTCACTTGTCATTTTTTGCCAGGTCCATGGTAAGTACACATCACCAGTTTCTCTACCAGCCTCCTCCTTTTCATCTCCCCTATCCATCTCCAGACTGGCATACACACACCCTTTCACCTGGCCTTACACACACACGCATGCATGTGTGCGCACGCAGGCACACACACACACACACACACACACACACACACACACACACACACACACACCTGCCCAGAGAAAGGCCAACATTTGGGACAAAGAGGAGAAAGGCTTCAAGTGTGTGACTCATCCCAGGAGCTGTTCAAAGCTTAGTGGGTTACTGAGGTAAGCTGTCTACACTTGAGTGATAGGAACCTTTGAGGATGATTCATGCTCAGTTTCCTGGAACTCTTTAACATTCCAAAGAATTACACAGAGTGAGCATCCGGCTTTCAGTCTTTCACTGTCTTGTAATATGAAGCGTGACAGATGCCTATGAGGTAGATCTTGAAGTGATCTGTTCCCTGAGGTTCTATCGACCTTTGTTTGTGTTTATTCTTGTTTATTCTTTGCAAGCATTGACTCAGCTGTCTACTTTTCACTGACTGTCAACTTTCTAATTTCCTGAGAACTGCTTAGGAAATAAGTGACTCTGCACTTGTCAAAGACCCTCTTCCCGATGGAGGTATCATTGGAAAGTCCCAGAGAAGAACTACAGCAAAGACGAGCGATGACAAAAAGAATCAAGGTCAACTGGCATAGAGGGCAACTCGAGACGACACATTTCAGCTTGCATTTAGAGGAAGCCTGTGCATTTGCAAACATGTCTTTAAGCAAAGGTCACCTCCTGTCTGTTCACGGTGATTTCATATTGAATGGAGAAGTCTAGGATGTGCCCCTTCATTCTCTTCCCAAGTCCACATGAATGGAGAGTCCTTACTATTTTATTCTAAGTTCCACAGCACTTGGAACAGTCCTGTATGTCTTACATGTGTTTATATGTGCACCCATAGGTCTCAAAACAATATTCTTAATACCTGGGGGGTCATTTTGTTCAGTCCTTTCACTGAAAGGAACAGAAGACCGAGAATAGATCGCAATCCTTGAAGGAAGGTGCAATAGGAAGTAGACAAACTGTTAAGGAAGAAAATTCCACTCTAAAGAGATCAGCAAAACCTGCCAAAGCCCCGCAGAAACCCTCTGCTGACTTAAAGGTGAAGATCTCAGAGGCCGAGGATGGCTGCCAGCCACGGGCAGTCATTCAGTTATTCACACGCTGCCTGCGGTTGTAAATCCACAGAGCCATTTACTTCAGACTTTTAGCGACGCAAAGGGAGGGAGGGCTACTTACTGAAATAAAAGCCCCTGTCTCCACACACGAACTGAAGAGCGTCCACCAGCTCCGCCCCGCAGAGCGTCTCTGGTCCAGCTGTGGCGGAGCTGGTGAAGGTGAGCAAGCAGAGGGCCAGGTAGAAGAGGTGTGAGGAGGACATGATGTGCATCTTCACCTGTCAAGAAAGAGAAGGAGGGTCAGGTTTCCTCCCAGGTCCTTGCAAGGGGAGCAGGGATGGGACAGGGGTACACTGACTCCCATTATTCGAGTGTTGTCATTAATCAGTACTATCAGGCACAGAAATGCAACAAAATTCATGAAGGACCACTGGGGGTCCTGGGCTGTGCATGTTTTGGCATCCAACAACCTGTGCTTAGTCCCCTGGCTACTAGATCCCTGAAGAAGTTTCTGGGCCCCTTTCTTTATAGATTCCTATTACAAAGAAGTAAGATAAGACATCTACAAACATTTACTCTATAGGTGAAAGATGCTTTTATAACAGTGAGATTCCACACCACTCTGAGATCCTGGTAAGAACTTTGAATCATTAAAAGTTAAATTGTGCTTGGTATGTTCTGTTAATTTAAATTGTCTAAAGATTGGCCAGCCATGGATTATTGACTAGCATATTAAATTAACCAGAACATCATTCCTTGGCTACTGATTAAGAAGCATTTACCATGGCCAAAAAAGGACTTGTGAAGAAAAATAGGGCTGGGGGTGTAGCTCGGAGGTAGAGTGTCCTTGGGTTCAATCCCCAGTACCACAAAATAAATAAATAAATAAATAAATAAATAAATAAATAAATAAATTAAAAATAAGTGAAAGAAAAAGAAAAAAAAGGACTTGTGAAAATACTATATATTGTTATAATGTTCCCCCTACCCTATTTAATTAGAGAAAGAGAGAGAGAGAGAGAGAGAAAGAGAGAGAATGAACAGAGATTTCTTACCTGGGGAGGAATACCAGCAGTTAACACAACCACAAGTGGAAGAAAAAAAATAGAAACAGGAAAAATATGAGAATTTAGAAATGAAATTGGCTAGTGCTAAAGTAGGGGCGAAAGGTGAGATACCTTTCCTCCCCCATCATAAGGCTCACAGCTGACACCCCTATAACCAAAGACAGATTAACAAGAGAAAGGCTTACCAAATTTATTTCATCAAAGTTTTATGTGACATGAGAGCCTTCATAATTAATGCCCAAATACCCAGGGAAAACTTTTTTGTTTGTTTGTTTTTTTAATGCTTCAGTTCAATGAAGCATGGACATCTGTGTAGAAATATGATTGGATAAAAAAAGGTATGATTTAATGCCAGTGGACTGAGGTGGGGAAACCCAGCAAGGGTTGCCTGTTCTGATTCTTCTGTGCCCCTCTGTGTAGCCTTCCTATGTCGTGGGTACAGGGCAGGACCCCTTGGGAACAAGGGTCTTATGACTTACTCTCAATCAGACAAGGTAAGTCATGGAATTTCTTTATGGCCAGCTCCTCTGCAGAAAGGTAGGGGAAGGTTAGAGTCACAGATTTAGGTTTTATGGCTGGCTTTGGGGAAGAGGGTTTCTAGTTTCTCTGGCCTGCCTTGGGGGAGGATGGGCAGCAGGAAAACAGAGGGCAAGAGAAGGTCAGAGAGAGACTTTGCTTCTGAGACCTTCTAAGTCCCTTTAGTTCCCAGTACTCAGCAAGCCAAAGAGGCATACTTTGTGGTCTCATTTCCTGAGCCCCAATACTAACTAAATGCCACCCTTCTGCCTTCTAAAGCCTCTTTACCCAAGTCCAATCTCAAATCAACATGTGTAGGGAGTCCTGTCCATGTATAGGACCCTGGGCTTAAAACCTGAAAAGTCTTCTGTTTAGTTACAGGAATTCTGGCATTCTGATTTCATCTCTTGGAAGGATTTCTATGTCACCATATCCATTTTCTAGTAAAATCTTTCCAGGGACCCCTGGTTGGCACGCCTAAGTCAGTGATTGACAGCTAAGGGGCAACCCTGCCAAAAGCTGGATTCCTGTGGCTGGTCTCCATCCTCACTCTAAGAAGTAAAAAAGTGCTAAGGGGATCATTAGGTTGCACTTTCCGTATTGCTACTTGTGGCACAAAGATGTGGTTTCTTCCAGGAAGGCTCCCAAGGTGAGTCACTTCACCTCTCTCAGCTGCAGCTATTTGCAGCAGCTCTTGAAAGAGCCACCGACAGGATGTTGGGTGAGGGACCCTATTAAAAGGGTCATGGAGTTATGCTGGAAGCTATAATTTTAACAAGAGGCTCTTTTGAACCTCACAGTAGGGGCAGGTCCATTCAACCCCATCAGTTTTGGAGAAACAGACTCAGTCATTTATTTTCTGGCCACCCTCCTTGTCTTCCCTGAACTCTAGACTAAATGGCTGTGCATCAGTGGCTAAGTTTGCTCCATCATTTTAATTAAGATTTCCAATTTTGTGGCCAGAACTTCAGCCCAGCCACTGGGGGAAGACAAACAAGCCAACCAACCCCTGACTCTTGTTAATGCAAGGTAAATATTTAGCAGATGCTTATAAAACAGCTGAAGATGAAAAGCACCCTCTATTTTCAAATCATCATCAATAATGGGCATAAAATAGAGGAGGTGGTAAAACTCCACTGAACATTTATTCCATTTTCTCCACAGGACCTTTGTATGGAAACCCTCCATCCCCACAGATCCAAAGCCACTGGGACTGCTAGGAGCAACTCACCTTCCAGTGCTCATTTTTCTTAGTTATGAAAGAAATAGTAAGGGTTTTTCCCTTCAGTATTTCCAATGAAAACCTCAACAAATCTAACCCAACTGGACAGACTTCATGGCCCCTTGCCAATGAAGAAACCCGTAGTTGATCTTATAGAACATATCCTCCACTCTGGCAGTGGGCCAGTTCTAGAATGTGTTACTCTACCCCTCCCTTCCTTATTGATAATACTGAAGGCCAAGTACCTGTAATTGGTAGATACCCTCAGGTTCATCAGTTTTTGTGAAATCTGGGGGAAAAATTACTCAGCCTAGAGCCTTAATGAATTGAGATGTCAAAACTGTATTCATTAGATGTCAAAACTATATTTTTAATAGCTATTGCTGGTAGAACACACCCCAATTCAGCCATACATGTAAAAATCTTAGCATGTCAAAACTTCAGATTTTTCAAATAGATCTTCCTTTTTCTTTCTTTCTTTCCTGCCCCCGAGTCATATAGTCAGATACATAGCAGCACTTATAGTTCTAGGACCAGATAGAACCTCTAATGCATTTTCCTTTAGTTCAGAGAGCAGCCCAGCACACCCACCGAGAAGTCGAGAATTTATCACACTATGTTTCCCAAACTGAAAACAATAATGAACTCGCCTAGGAGTTAAAGTTTAAAACAAGTGGCCCCATATGCTCATTATATGCTCCGTGGCCTTTTATCCTGCCGACCACAAAGGAAGGAAAGACAGGATAGGGAGAAGGAGGAAGAACCAGGAGGAAAAGAAAAAAAAATTGAAAAAAAATCTTTCAAAAATCATTCACCGATCCACAGTTTCAGAGACCTTTCTTTTTACCTTCAATAAATGGACTATCAATTGATTCCAGATGTCTGGGCACCAATAAAAATGCCCCATAAAATGTGCGGGCAAGAGTCATCAGAAAATACTCACTGTAGGTGTGATCATTTTTTTTTGTTTGTTCCAGGTCTTTTACAGCAGGTCAGGGTGGGTATTATGAGACCGATGTGGATAGAAAACTGAAGACTTAAAGAGCATGTGCCGCTTTGTGGGTGGGGTTTGTGAAAGCATCTAGTTACATTTGGACACCCAGGCAGGTATGCTGCGAGCCTGGGTAAACTGCCTTTTGTCCATTCAAACAATGAACAAATCCCACAGCTGGGATCCCAGTCAATCCGCCCTCCCCACCCCAGTCAAACCACCGATTTCCATGGCCTGCCGACTGTAGCTACCCCAAAACAGAGACCCACCCTGGGTCTACGCCCCCCTCCCTCTCCCCTGGCTTAGTCTATCACGGGGAAAAACCTTGAGACCCCCCTGCAGTCAGTTTGTGAGTTCTGTCTCTAGACAGCACACCTTCACTCACTGGATTACATTGGAAAGACCAGGCAGCTTCCCGGACCACTTCCTGCCGCTGCTGCTAGGGCAGGAAAAAGTTAATGCATCCCTAGTATCTCTAGCTTCACTTCTGCAATGTTCCACATTCTCAGCATGAAAAGTTCATTTGGAGACAATTCCCAAACTTGTAAGCCATGCAGAGATAACATTCCACAGCCTCTGGGATGCTCATGTAAGTAGGGACACAAAAAAAACCCCCGCTGCCAGACCACAGGGTGCAGAGGCGCGCTGACTTCGTTCCCAGCCCAGCAAGGTGGCCGGCGCGCCGCCCCATCAAGGACAGCAGCCTCAGGTGCCCGCCAGGGCGCGGAGACGACTCCCAAGCCGCCGGCCTCACTGACAACGTCCTAGCCGAGAAGTCTTTGAAAGCCGCGAGCAGCCGGCTGCGCGGTGGCTGGGAGCTTTCATGAATCAGCCCTCCGGCGGTGGCCTCGGAAGAGCCCGCGACAGCGGCTTGAAAGTGCTGGCAACTTGAAAAACACAAGTCTTGAAGGATATCATTTTGCCGAGAACGGAAACTTGAACCGGAGCCAGCGATCGGAAACGAGAAGTCCGCGCACTGACCACGGCAGCCAAATTTACCTAAAGAAACTTTACAACACCCAGCCGAAAAGCAGAGCTTTGCAAACGCGAAAATCCCGAGTCCCGGATTCACCCGGGAGACTCCTCTTCAAAAGGAAAAAGTTGCACAAGCAGCTGCCGGAAAGTTTCTGCTTTCCCTATACACCATGCATTTGTTTAAATTAGACGAATATGCGAGGTAAGCAAGCCTGGTCAAGTATCTCTTTTTCGGAAGAGCAAAATTAAACTTCGCTCTTAACTTTGACTCTCTGGGTATAAGTGCAGAGAGAGTTGCCGGTGCTTAGCTCCAAAGATCATATTTAAAAGCTTTAATAATCATCTAAAAATGTAACTCTTTGCAGCATGCCTTGTAAATAAAATCCTGACAGATCACACACACACACACACACACACACACACACACACACTCACACGCATGCATACACGCACTAACATGGTCTTCAAAATAAAACATCTGCACCTGCAAAAGAAAAATATCCTAAAGTTCATATTCATGCTCTACAGCCCCTAGCCACAGACAGGATTTAAAAGAATCTTCCATAATTCCACTACCGAAGCCCTGCAGAAGTGGAGGATTTAGCATAAGTACCTTGCAATAGTTTCTACTCATACAGATATCTGTGCAAATGCATCTCCCGGAGCTGTTTTTCAGATCTCACAGAATTGCACATTCAGCAATTTATAAATAACTCCCAGTTCCGAAACAATGAAAATTCTAAAGTACATTAACAGTGCTAGGCAGAAGAAAAACCAGTACACAATTTCAATAAAATTCCCCAATGACTTCAAAGAGTAAGAAATATTTACCTTCAAGAAATCACAAAAGCAGCACTTAAATAATTGAGTTGGAAGACTGCTGATTTTTCCCATTGCTTCTGAAGTGCAAAGTCTGGAAATGAATTGGTTAGCAGGAATAATGAGGCAAAAAAGAAATCCAGAGAGATGGGGGCTGTTGAGAGCAATGTCACATTTCAATTTTGAGGACTTTATTCCATTGCGCAGGCTCTATCTGCTCTGAATTTAGCAGTGACAGTGAGATTTAGCAAACAGAAGAGGGATTTAGAGAAAATCCTCACATTTATCTACAAAACACAGACACTGTAGACAGGAAACAGCTGGGGGAACATTTGCCTTCTCTCTCTCTCCCTCTTCTGGCAAAGTTATCGAGTAAGGACTTTTTTGGGCATGGTGACAAATAACATCATACCTTTGCATTTTAAAACTGGAGCACAGAAGCAGTTTTTTTTTTCCCCTTAAAAGAATGTGTGTTGGTGACAGGGTTAGCAGACATTAAAATACTTAGGCTGCCATAGAAAATAAAGACCCGTTACCTGATTAACTTTCTGTTAGGCATTAAGACACACGCGTCTGCTAATACACCTTTCCGGGATTAAAGGAATATGAATAGGGGGTAGGGGAACAATTATATATTTTAGAGCAAATGCAAAAAATTAAAAAAAAAAGAGGAAGAAAGGAAGAAAAGATCATCTCTAGCAAATCCTACAATTTTTAACCCTGAAATGGCTGGGGTAAACTCGGTTGGAAGATAAGCGCTTCCGTGACCCCTTATTCTGGTTGCCAAATGAAGGGAATGATCTCATTTCCTAAAACCTACAGAAGGGGGCAGGAGGCACTGGATCAGCTCCCTTTAGGGCACCATCTCGTGCTTTTTGCCAGCAAAAAGGCAGAGACTCTGCCGAGCTGTAAAACCAACTGAAAAATAACAATCTTTTTCTTCTCTGCTAGGCTAGCTGCCTGTCACCTCCCCCACCCTCCAGGAAAGAGTACCTGAGGGGCAATCTATTTTCCTGTTGTTCATATTTTTCTGCATAACTGGAATCTGTGTGTGTGTGTGTGTGTGTGTGTGTGTGTGTGTGTGTGTTTCTCCAATTTTTGTGTAGTCTCAATAACACCAGCTGGCTAGCAATACCCTCTCAAAGGCTATGATGTCATTCAAATCCCTCTACTGGGTGCGTGGCCGGCAACAGGGTCCAAGCCAGCTGTTTTGCTATTTATAATGTATACTTGCCTTGGCCACTGAGAATCACATTCTGATCTTTTGTCGATACAGTTTGTACCTATTTCTCTTTGGTTTGGGGAGGCAGTAGATAAGAAAATGGATTATGAAAGAAGGTTGCAACAGCCTAGATCAGATATAGCACTTTCCCTGGATCTCTCTCCAGGCACGGTGGCTTCCCAGGGATGGTGGCAGTGAGCTGGACCTTGCCTCTCCCCTGATTCTCTGGGGACTGGATAATACTGACACCTCAATGGCACAGAGAGGTCTGCTGGAAACCCTTGTCTGGCTCTTTCTGTTGTCCTGTGGCCAGAAATTTGTCTGTAGAGGTGGATGCCCTTGAAAGAAAACCTGTTTGGTTTTGCACAAGGGGCAGGTTTGGTCAAATCTTCTGGGTGGTTAATACCTCATAGCAATGTTTACTTTTCAGAAATGAAAGTTAGGGATCTGGAGCTGAGCTGTTGCAAAGGTGCATGCTATTCAGCATCCTTTTGTGAGCCAGCACCTTCTATGTTCCCAACTATACACCTCTCTAGAGAAACAAAGACAAGATCCAGAGGCAGAGACAAAGAGGAAAACTTCATTGTCATGTGGGGGGCATGTGGTCTTTGAAAAATAAGAAGGGTGCCCAGGGGGAGGGAGTGGCGGATTCTCTGGGAAGATAAGGAAGTGAAACCTTTTTTGAAAACCCAGAGTGGGCGAGGAGGGATTGTGTCACGAGAGGCTTTGGGGTACAAGGTTGGGAAGTTTCAGGGGACACGATTTGACCTGAGAATCTGCACAGATGTATCATCAAGGGGTGGCCCGGTGGACATCTGCAGCTGTGCGGGTGATCCCTGCACTTAAAGAATAAGCCAAGGCTTCCTTTAACGAGCTCTCCCAGTGAGCTTGATTTATGACTTAATTTACCAAAAATCTGTTTTTTTCTTTTCCCCCTGCAGCGTTTGCGGATCATGCCCTTTGTAAAAAAAAAAAAAAAAAAGTCCAAGCTGGGCATGGTAGCCCATGCCCATATCCCAATACTGGGGAGGCTGACACAGGAGGATTGCAGGTTCAAGGCCAGCCTCAGCAACTTAGAGAGACCCTGTTTCAAAACAAAATACAAAAAGGTCTGAGGGTGTAGCTTGGAGGCAGAATGCCCCTGGGCTCAATCCCCAGTAATACACACACACAAACACACACACACACACACACACACACACACACACACCAAAATCCAGAGAACGAAGTCCATCCTCCTCTTAAGGACTTTGATAATGTAGATTGTGTGGAACCAATGGCCTGATCTCATTTCTCTCCCAGGTGAGAAAGATCCTCAGTTTCCAAAAATGGAGAGTCAGGTATGAGCTGGAGTCTGGGTGCTGAGTCCCTTGTTCTCCTGTACTGGGCACCTTCGCAGGTGAGCCTGCAGTTCATCCCACCCCCTCCCGTGGCAGTTTTTGCCTACTTGAATTGTTCCAAGATGTTCTAGAAGCTCACTCCATCTCTCCAAGTTTGTGACCCTGTGTGATGTGCTTGCTGGGCACACGCTGGGCGCAGATTCCCTTATTCTCAACCGTTCTGTATGAAAGGCTGCTCTGGGGACAGAACACATACCATTCCATCAGACACTGCCCTCCTGCGATATCAACACACTGACTCTCTTGGTTTTATAACCCCAATTACCCTTAAACGATAATTGAGTTTTAATTTATGTCCCAGTTTTTATGTCACCATCAAAGAAAACTGAAATTTCAGTGAGTCGTAATTGTCCTCGGCTGTGCCGTGGAAACATTCCGATGTGAGCTATTGATTTCCAACGGGGGAAGCAATTTCCTGGAGTGATTAACGTATATTTCAATTTGAAGAATGGCCTTTATTTCTAGGGAGGGTGAGCTGGCCACAGAGCAGGGCAATAATTCCGAGAGGAACGTCCCTTTTCTTTGCTAATTCCAGGAGTCAATATGAAAACAAAAGGGTAATAAATGTGGCACGTTATTACTTTTTAACAATGCAGTGCTCTACCTGTTTGGGAGAAAAAGAAATGAATGCACCTATTACCAGAGTCTGAGGCGGTGATCAATTCAGTGCCCAGGAAAAGGTCAGGTCAGGAAACCCCATTGGAGAGAAATATCCAGGGTCATTCTAAAAATGACTGAATGATTAGGTAGTCGACTGTCTGGAAAAAAAAATCTGACATTTAGATATGGGAACTGTGTGCCACCAAAATAGCTAACTGCAAGGATGTGCTCATCATGAGAACATCCACTCCTGGAAACTCAGAGAGTCACAGTTTCACCTTTTGCATGTGTAATACCTGTGGGATATAAATAACTCTCCCCTGGAGCCTTCTACTTGAGTAGCCGATTTGCATAAAGCGGCAACTTCAGAAGACTTCTGACACCTCTCTTAAAAAAAAAAAAAGAAAAGGAAAGAAATGAAGTTGTTCATTTCCAGAAAGGGCAGGCTGGCTGAATCTCACGGGAAGGGGGTGACAAGGGCAGGCCCCTGTCTTTTTGCTTGCGCCACATTCCCAATCTTCTTTTTGTTCCACCCGCAATAGGGCATGTTCACAATTTATTTCCTTAAAGTCTTTGCTGTCAAGCCGGGTGTGGTGGCGCACGCTTGTAATCCCAGTACTTTGGGAGGCGGAGACCGGAGGATCCAGGTTCGCGGCCAGCCTCAGCTCTCTCTCTCTCTCTCTCTGCCAGTCTCTCTCTCTCTCTCTCTCTCTCTCTCTCTCTCTCTCTACTTAGTGAGGCCCTCCACAACTTCGTGAGACCCGGTTTCAAAATAAAGTATAAAAAATAGGGCCGGGGGTGTAGCGCGGAGATAGAATGCCCCTGGGTTCAATCCCTGGTACTACACACACAAAAAAAGTCTTTGCTGTCATCTGAGAAAAGCTCAGAATGGAGATTTGGAGGTAAAGGGCCTTTGGAATCAAGGAAATGGTGAGGCCCATGGTTCTAAGGCAACCCACCAGGCAGAGAAATTGGGGGACACTCTAGGGTGTTTCTCTTGGATCTTGGTTTGGGGGGAAGGATGGGTTGGGAATGTATTCTCCAATGTTTGAGGTGAAGAGCTGGTGATGCAGAATGTAAAAATCAGAGGAAAAGGCTCCCCCCCCTCAAAAGAACCCCTCAACATGCTGTGGAGCCTGGAGGTCACTGTCAGCTCCAGAGGGTCTGCTCAGAAGGATCCGGTATTCCAGAAAGACCTTCTTTAGCTCAAAGGAGCCGTTCTAACTGCTTAAAGGAGGATTTCCCCCACAGCTAGGGAAAATGGGAATAGGGAGGAGAAGCCCTCTCACTAAAGAAATCAATGCTTTCTTTTCAACATCAAACTTGGATCTTATTTCTTCTAAAATGTCAAAAGGACAAATGCTGGAAACAGAAACGAAATTGTGGTTTTGTGAGCAAAGGAACTCTTCACGATGGCAGAGGAGGAGTCGCTGCATGGGGTAAGGATGGCTGGGTGGAGTGAGAGGACTTGAGCGCTCACCACACTTGCCCCATATTGAATGCAAAGTGGGCATCCCAAGCCGCAGGGGTAGAACCCACGGCGCTGCTCTCCTTGGGAAGAGAAAAATGTGCGCGCCCTCTAGTGGGCTTCCGGGAAACTGCAGTGCGATCTTCACCCTGGGGGTGTGGTTTCGAAGGGTGTGTGTGTGTGTGTGTGTGTGTGTGTGTGTGTGTGTGTGTGTGTTGGGACGGGAGTTGAAAAG
>PVJS01004899.1:0-16127 GCA_004027185.1 Glis glis | reverse complement strand
TCATAAACTTCACGAGGGCGTGGCTGTCTCCTTCATGTCCATAGTCCCAAATCTTAATCTTATGGGCGCAAAACATTTTGTTGAATGAATGGAAATCTGGAGAATAAATGATGATAAAGGTAAAATATTAAAAAAAAAAGCCATAGACTCTCTGGGAGTAAAATGATCAACTTCCTGATTTTATAAATAAGAAAAATGAGACTGGAAAAGGGGTTGCTTTATAGAAGATGACATCCATTTATTTATTTATTTATTTATTTATTTATTTATGGTACTGAGTATTGAACCAGGGGCATTCTACCTCTGAGCTACATCTCTAGCCCTCTTTATTTATTATTTTGTTTTGAAACAGGGTCTTGCTACATTGCTGAGCTTGTCCTCGAATCTGCAATCCTCCTGTCTCAGCCTCCCAAGTACTGGAATTACAGGCATGTGCCACCACACTTGGCGAAAAACGACTTTTAAACAACACAAATTTTGGTGCTTGCAAGTGGAACCGGAAACCAGTCTCTGTGCTGCGTGCTTTCTAACACATTGCTTTTCAAAATGTGGGTTGGAATACCTGTGGACAAAGACCATGGCATTCAAAAATCACTTAAGTTCAGAAGTGATTCCATTTTTAATTTTCTTTCTATCTTGCATCTATCAGGAAGAATGTTTCAGTTTGGTGCTAGTCTATTTTCAATGCTTCTCTAACACTTGATCAAAAAGAGTGGATTTCAAGCCCAAAGTTTGGCAGGTCAAAGTTTTTATCCAGAATTTAATAATATGATTTTGTTTTTATGGGGATTTGTTTTTAAGAATGAACCAGCCTAGGTGTCCATCAACAGATGAATGGATTACAAAACTGTAGTGTTATATACACAGTGGAATTTTAGTCAGCCATAAAGAACAAAATTATGTCATTTGCAGGAAAATGGATGGAACTAGAGAATATTATGCTATGTGGGACTAGTCAGTCTCAGAAAGCAAATGGTTGTATGTTTTCTCTCATATGTGGAAGATAGAAATTGGGTAATGAAAGGGACTTCAGATAAAGGAGGAGAGACTCCACTGGAGAGATGGAGGGGGCTTAATAGGGAGGGGGAGACTTGATGAAGGCAACGGTTCAAATAATGCTATGTACATATACAAAATTATTAATACTAATGTCATACTAATGTCAATAACACATATGGGGAAGGGAAGGGGTGAGGTGGGGTCCAGAGGGAAACACATTAAGTGCTGTGTGCATGGATGTTTCTATCAGTATCAACCTCATTATGATGTCTAATTGTAATGCACCAACGAAAGTATATATAAAAATAATACCTTCACTGGGCATGGTGGCGCACGCTTGTAATCCCAGTACATGGGAGGCTGAGATGGGAGGATCCATGTTCGCGGCCAGCCTCAGCTACTTAGTGAGGCCCTCCTCAATGTAGTGAGACCCTGTTTCAAAATAAAGAATAAAAAATAGGGCTGAGGTATAGCTTGGAGGTAGAATGCCCCTAGGTTCAATCCCCCGTACTGCAAATAATAATAATAATAATAATAATAATAATAATAATGCCTTCTATTTAGGGCAAGTGATGCTGTATTTAAAATAAATATTTTCAAGTTGAGTTTTGAAACATGTATCTATGTCCTTTAAAACATCAATTTAAGAAAAACTATATGTATTTAAAGTAAGTAAATAATATTACAGATGGCCAACAGTTATGACAAACGATGTATAAATGATGTTTGAAAGTCTGGTGTTTGGGAATCATGCCACATATCATGCTGTCGTGTCAGGAAAACAAATACAACACAAAAGTGGGAAATAGAGACCCCGTATATTAAAAAATGTCACCACAGAAATGTGTTAATTACATTTCTGGATAATTTAGATTCCTTTTAGGCTCATTCATGTTCTGCTCCAGTCTCTCAAAGAGCCTAGAGATATTAAGAAAGGCTTGGCAGAAGGGTCAGGGATGCAGCTCAGCAGTAGAGCGCTTGTCTAGTAAGTGTGAGGTCCTGGGTTCCATCCCCAACACTGCAAAAACAAAACAAACAACCCACAAAAGGAAGAAAAAAGAACAAGGCTGGGCAGAGAGAATAGCATTTGCGTTAGGCCTTGAAGCAATCTCCTCCAAGATGGAACCAACAGTGAAGGCTACTCCTGACGGGGGAACTGCATGCACAGTTACACAGGAGGGAGGAGGGTCCCATGTTTTGGTGATGTGGGGGATGAGGCTGTAGCCAGTGCTCAGAGTTCTGCACTGTGGAGCCCGTTTATCCCCTCCCCACCATCCGCAGCATCCTTCACATAGTTAAATTGGAAAACAGTCTTAATTCCCTCATTTTTTCCCCATAGACAAAATTTGTACACAACTAAGCCTGTGATTAACGGCATAGCGCCTCAAGGTAAGTATACTATGGTAGACCCCAGTTACATCATTACCTAGGTCCACGTGGGAGTCTTGGGGAAGAACTGAGGTGAAGACCGATCATCCAATGGTCTTTCCAGATATTCCATTTTGAAAGGCATAATTGCTGTGTGTATACTTTGGGAGGCAGATTTTAATAGAAATGTGAACTGATTTTATTTGATAAAGACTTCCTATTATAAGGGTTGAGGCAAAAATTCTTATTTCTGGGAAGTCTTGAATTCCCCAGGAAAACTGGTTCATCAGCTCCTCCCACTCTTCCTCTGGGCCAATTGAAGAAGTTTTATTGTTCTCTTTGAGAGCAGGGAGCACAGCCTCCAGCCTCAATCTTTTACTTTAAAAGTGTCTATAGAAGATCTTTCAGACTGCATCCTGTTGGGGTCCCCGGCATAAAATGCTTGAAGAGGAGACTAGCTCGGGGAGCCCTTGGCCATCTGGTCAGCATATACCTTTGGAGATGACACCTCATCCTCTGCCCAGCACAGACCCTTGAACATGGAAGGGACACCTGCAGGCACTCAGATATAACTACAGTACACTTGGCTCCACTTCACAGAGTCTTCATGAAGGCCTTGGTCTCTTTCAGAGCTCAAAATAAAATGGTAAACCCAGTTGTATTAGTCAGGATGCTCTAGAGAAACAGAATCCATAGGCTGTACACATGTATATATAGAGAGGTATATTTTAAGGAATTGGCTCACCTGATGGGGGTGCCTTGGCAAGTCCAAAGTCTACAAGGTAGACCAGCAGGCTGGGGAGCCAATGAAGAGTGGCTATTGAGTCCCAATGCAGTCTCATGGTAAATTTTCCCTCTTCTTCCTCTGCTATCCATCTTCTTTTTAAATTAAGTCTTTCAGCTGATTGGAAAAGGCCCACCCACAGTATGGAGGGCAATCTGCTTTCCTCAAAGTCTGCTGATTTAAACGTTAGTCTTTCCTTCAAAAAAAAAAAAAAACAGCAAAGGGACATCCAGAATGATGTTTGACCAAATATCTGGGTCTCGTGGCCTAGCTAAGTTTACACATATAATTAACTATCATATCAGTGTTTCTCAAAAAGGTATACTCACTGGTCTCACTGGTACTTCCCCTCTAAATGGAATAAGAATAATTTTTTCCCAGTTGCAGAAAAAAACTCAAGTTAATAGATTATGTTTCCCAATTCTAAGTTTTCTTCTCATGCATTTTTTTAAACTATTGGCTCCTATACTTATTCTTTCCTGGGCATTGCTAAAAGGAAGTCTTGGGGCACTTGCCTTGGCTATGCCATTAGTATTTTACAAACATGCTGCTCATTGGTGACAGCGTTTTGCATTTTTCTACCACTAAGGGAAAAAATTTGCCTGGAGTGTGCATACACACACACACACTTACACCATGCAAACATATGCACACAAAAACACACATAAACATCTTGCGTAGTTTCTCCAAATAATAAATGTGTTTATTCCCTTATAAGAAATTTTTCTTAGACCAATTGAGAGAAATTTCAGGCCAAAGGTGGTGTTGGGTGTGGGGTGAGGTCCTGTACTTTGGAAAAATGGAGAGAGAGGTTTCCCACACGCTCTTGTCTCCAAAGATTCACTCTGCCTGGCCTTATGTGGGACTGTGACTCCTTGGGTAGAAGAATGACAAGTGTTTTTAATGTTCTTAATATTTTCCTGCACTTTGTATTTTTTTTTATTGAGCAGGTATTACTCAGAAAAAGTCTCATAAAACAGTTTTTAAAAACATCACTGGGAGGTGCTATCTATACTGTCTGTCTTTAATGTTCACTGAAAATGTAGATATACATGTACATTTGTGTGGGTGGGTGGATTTACTCAGTTTTCCTCTTTATTCTTTAAAGATTTTTAGCCTCTCTAAATACTGTCTTCCCCTTGGCTTGTTTATTTGACATCTATATGCACTTGCTCATCAAACCTATCCTCATTCTTCTATTTTATTTTTATTTGTGGGGCACTGAAGATTAAACCCAGGGTTATTCACCTCTAAGATACACCCCTAGCCCTTTTGGTTTTTATTTTCTTTTAATTTGAAACAGGATCTCTGTACGTTGTTGCTGAAGCTGGCCTTGAACCTGTGATCCTCCTGTTTCGGCCTCCCAAGTCCTGGGATTACAGCATGCGCCAACACACCTGGGCCCACTTTCTTTTATAATGTCTTTAGGGCCCATCTTCTTCCTTTCTATTTGTCTGGCATTGTTCTATACTAGATGGATGAGTTCCTGATTATTCTTTGGGCTTCTAACCAGCCTTCCCCCATAGCAATCTAGCCAATGTCTGATTGCTAGAATCCTCCTCACATGCTGTGCTCATGTGTATCATGCTTCCTCAGGATCATGTCGGGGGTCCTGAGTCCTTTGATCCCACCTAAGTCTCCCTCCTGCCACTCAAAACATGCCCTCTTTAGAGCCTCATCTCTTGCTTATGCCCTGCATGACTTTTTCATAACTAACTTGTCACTGTTCATCAGCATATCCCTAGCTCCCAGCATAGTGCTTGGGTTTTTAATTGGTGCTCAATAAATATTTGTCAATGAATATCGAGTACCTATAATATTCAATTTTTATTTCATAGTATTTTAATGATATAATTTAATTCTGGTGTACCTCGACAATGTAGATATTCTATTCCCATTTTCATTTTAAAGTGGTTAGTTTGATTCCTGAAACATATTAGATTCTCAAGAATATTTGTTAGATGAATGAAAAGAGAACCAAGCTAGGAGAAGTTCAATGTTTTGGTCGATGTCACATGGCTAGTAAATTAGAGAACCCAGATTCAAATTCAGGTTAGTTTAATATATAACGCTACCTGGTTTGCACAAGTTCCTGCAGACTTTCCACTATACTGTGCTGCCTCTGATAAAACAGAAAAAGCTGCCAGAGCGGCAGAAATAGAAAATAAGTGTCCGGAAGCAAGAGGAGCAAGCATCCAAGCCAGAAGCTCAGGCAAAGCCTGACTCCACTCCGACAGGAAGCCACTTATGTTCTTCCAGTAAGAACGAAGGATACGCTTTCTGAAGTGTAGTCTTACTGGAGCTTTAGATGTGGGAGGCTGCAGGAAAGCTCACCATGCCAAATATCTATCTACTGATTCCCACCCTGATTCGGATAAGCTTTGTTCAGATGAGACATAAGGCTTTAATATTTCCCACTTAATGACCATGACTGCTCTACTTCTTAGAGTTGTAGGGTCTAGGGCAAACCCAATCTTTGGTGTCTAGTTTTCCTAAAGTTAAAGAAGCAGCTACAGGTTGTCCTAGGATAGGGAACAGAGCAAATCCCTCTCAACCTCCCCTAAACCCTGCAGATTGGGGGTTCTCAGAAAGCTATCACTTTTCCCATTTGGCAGTTCCCAAATGGACTCATGAAAAGATTAGGGAGAGTTCCTGAAGACCTGTTGACTCTCCTGCAATTCAAGGTTTGGCTAGATTGCATGCTTATAGACTTGTCCTTGGCTTTCCACTCCCAGTTATTCTTTGTGGGTTTTCCCCCCTTCTTTTTTCCCCCTCTTTCCCTGGCTAATGGGTACTTGCTGAACTGGTTCCCTTTAATCATCTGCTCTCTGTCTACACATCCCTGATTCTTCACAAGGCAAATGTGACTTCAGCTTTGGATCTCGCTGGAGTTAGAGTGCTGCCAACCCAACTGGCAGGCTCCTGGCAGCTTGGGTTCTCGTCAAGGTAGCAATCCTACATCCTGGACTGGCCAGCTCCTCTGCAAGGTGCCAAGGTTGTTAAACCCACTCCGCTGCTTCAGAAAGCAAGAGCCATCCAGAGACAATTGTAGCATTTGCAAAGATTGGAGGAACCTGGGGCCTCCCAGTGAGGGCATTTGTTTTCCCAAGGGGGCCATCTAGGTCAAGCTTCCCGACATCTGGTCTTTTCCAAACTCCTCACTTGTGTGGATTTTGCAGATAAAGCAAATGTTTTCAGCCACAGAAATCACAGTGCTGCCCCCATGGACAGACTCAGTGGGGCAAGGGATTTCTGGTCCAAACCTGTCCAACTCTGAGACTCACAAACAAAACAGAAAACCCAAAGCTCCTGGGTACTGAGGGGGAATCTTTACAGTGGGAGGGAAGAACTGAGAACAGATGCTAAGTGCGGAGGGGAATAACTAGGTAATTGTGTCATCAGTATGCAGCACCAGCGGTGAGACATTTGCATTTTTTCAGTTTAGAAAACAATTCCACAGGATCTCTACTGAGCCTTTTTGAAAAATTTCATGGCGCCCGGGCCACAAGCATGCCAAACCCAGCGCTGTGTTTATCCCACCCAGAGGGATTTTCTTTGCGAAGGGAAAGCCATTACTTAAATGAATGACTGGAAGATGCAGCTCATTGGCGGGGGAAGTCCAACCACCCACAACGAAGCTGGGGTCACCCCAGACCAGAGAAAACGTCATTCCCTAGGAACTACTAACCTACACTGCCTGGAAGTTTGCGCAGCTCAGTGTCAGGCAAGTTGGTGAAGTCCGGAAAATGGGCGGAAAATGCCAGACTGGGTTCACGTGGGTGCCTTGGACTGCAACATGACTTTGAATGGGTCTATTATTTGCTTTCTTAAATAAATATCATGTGGCAAAATCATGCCTTATATAAACCAGCTGAAGTGTGTGATGTAACTATGTTAACACGTTTTTATAGTCCTGGAAGAATGCAATGGGATCGGGTCTATCAGTAATCATGTAAAGAAGCCAAGTATACATTCCAGATGTTCATCATGCCCCCAACCATTCGCTGAGGGCAAAAGGGGGGCTTTCTCCATGCCCAGGAAGTTTGATTTTGGTAATTGAGACAGAGACGCACTTGAAATTTGATATGTTTGGAATTATAAGTTTAAGTCCCATACTTCCAGTTAAGTAAGTATATGTGTGCAAAATAAAACAAAACAAACATATAAAAAGCTGTGAGGAGAAAGAAAGAAAGAAAGAAAGAAAGAAAGAAAGAAAGAAAGGCAATACTGTGGGACCTTTCCATCTGAGATCTTTCTTTCCCAGTTCAGTCTCACAGCCCTGTTTCTTTCTACTGTCAGATTGAGTCTTTGCTGGAAAGGTTTTGGGGCATGGAAAGTAAATACAGATGTGGATCAAATTGACTGTAGCGCTGAGTAACTGACCTGTGTAAAATCAGACCATTCAATGGCCTGCATTATCAGAAAAAAGACCCTTGTATTTGTTGTGTTGCTTAAATTTCAGAATCCTCTCCAAAGGGAATTAGTTCTAAGCCACTTCCAATGAGCTCCTTTAAAAATTATTTACTTCTAGACCATAGAAATCTGCTTCAAGATGTTCTTTGCCCTGGAGTGTGATGTGTTGAATCACATCAACGTTTTTGTTGGAGATATTATGGAATCAATACAACATCTTTACAGTTGTGCTAGAATGGAGATTTGCAAACAAATACCTTGCATTACATAACTTTATCGGTCCTTCTGACCAAATTGGACTAATTACTATACTCTAAACATGCTTAGTCCTGTTTGTACTGTTAGCTCCTGCTAAAGAATTTTCATCCCCACCTTGACCCCAAGACTTTAAGTGGAAAAGTCTAGCACATTTATCACCTGGCTTTCATCAATCCTCCTGCCTTCTCTTCAGTGCTTCTTATCCCAGCACCAGCTGAAAGCAATGACTCATCCTTATGCACTCCATATCACTTATTCATGCCTTGTCTTTTGCTATGCATGTATGTAAAATGTATGCATCCATTCATATATCTATCCATTCCTCCCTTCATAAATTAGTATGGAGCATAACAGGCAACATACTGAGAACTAGAAATATAATGAGTAAAATCATGCATCGCTTCTCCTCTTATGGAACTTACTGTCCAGTACAGAGAGACAGTCATTAATTAAATAATCACACAAATGAACGTATATACTTATAAGCTGAGTTACAAATCCTGCAAAAATTGCTGTTTTTTTGACATTTGCATATGGCTTTCAGGAGTATAACAAAGGCACCTGATCAAAGTGTGGACTAAGCAGAATTGGGGGCGGGGAGTCTTCCTTAGGGAATAGAGAAGCAAAGGGTTTAATTTTCTCTATTTTTTAATAGGCAGACTTTGTTTAATACCCATCTTTGACCCCCAGAGTTCCAAGAAGAACTGGAAGGATTCAAAAAATTTTTTAAAGTAAAACAACACGGGTGAGGAATGAGCATTTGGGTGGCTCACCCATTCATGCATTATCCACTCATTCATCTCACGTGTATGGAGCCCTCCTTCGTGTCAGGTACCATTCTGGATTCTGGATATGCAGCGGTGAACAAGATAATGTAGCTGCCCTCATGGAACGTACATTCTAGTGAGTGTGCGTGTTTGTCTTTGTGTGTGTTGCATTGAAAGTGGAGAATAAACACACAAAGAAGTAAGTAGTAAGATAGTTTCTACAAACTGCTATGCCTAGCAGAAAATAAAACTGGATAAGAGCATTTCCAATAACTGCATTGACTGGCTTAGCAAGGGTTAACTTAGAGATGGAGTGGCAATGACTCAAAGGTGACCCTGAGTGATGGAGAGGGACCCATTTCTAATTTCACTGTTTTCTTTTAGAAGCCAACATTGTACTTTGCTGATCCTTTGTAGGGAAGGAAAAACAATCTTTTCTTCCCCTATTTTAGGTTTATGGCTGAGGCCCTTATAACAAAAAACAACTTAACAAGAGAAAAGCACAAGTTACTTAATATAAGTTTCATAGGGCCAGGCATGGTGCCACATGCCTGTAATCCTTGTATTTGGGAGGCTGAGACAGGAGGATAGCAGGTTTGTGGCCAGCCTCAGCAACTTAGAGAGACCCTCTTTCAAAATAAAAACAAAATTGGGCTGAGGGTGTAGCTCAGAGGTAGAATGCCCTTAGGTTCAATCCCCACTACCGAAAACAAACAAACAAACAAACAAACAAACAAAAAGTCTCACATGGCACAGGAGACTGAATAAGGAAATGAAGCCTCAAAGAGACAGGTGAGTGTGAGCATCTTTATCCTGGGTTTGATGAAGAGTGGACAGGCATGGTGAAATATGATAGGAAGACAAAAGTTCTGATCTAACGGTGATAAACTGGGGGAAACTGAGCAAGTCCTGTCTGTCAGATCCTCTCATCTCCGGGTATAGAGAGGGCACCTTTTACATCAGAGTCTTCTGACCTGATTCAGAGGAGAAGGGTGGGACGGTTAGGGGGACCTCCCTGCATCTTCTATTTCTTCAAATGACATGGTGCCATGTTTTTGAACCCCATCACGTTCATCTGCATATTTCTGGAGATAGAGCCCTCAGCCGCCTGCGTTGAAAAGAGGGCTCTCAGAAACACAAAGGGAAAGTGGTTGCTCTGGGCTTTGACTAAGTAACCCAAACCCAAGACATCATTTAAATGCAGGCAGAAAGCAGGCTGGGTTTGAGAGAGGGCTGATAATTTTAGTGGCAATAAGATGATAAATTCAAGAGTCTAGAGGTAGTTCTTTTAAAAACAGATGAGCATGTAAAAATTACCTCTTATAATAATCACATTTTAAAGAAGCCATGATAAATACTAAAATCTCAAGTTGCCTCAAACCTGACAGAAGAAACTTAGAAGTGCCAGCTGAATCAGTTTTCATAAATTGCAAGCATACAGGTAGCAAACAAATACCCGAATGTTCTTGAGAAAGAGCAGGCAAATGGATTAAGAGTCAATCTCAGTTAACTCATCTACATGCTTCAGATAAAATTTTAGTATATTTGCCATGAGACAGAAAATACCTGCCAGGTGACATTAAAATGAACACATATAAAATCTTCCAAAGTGACCTCCATAATCTGAAGTCTCCCTGGAGCAGACACAACACATTCCAGTGTGGATATTTGTATTTCAGTCGTTCCCTTCCTAACAATGATCCTCAAGCCCTAACCTCCAAGTCAAAAGTGCTGAAGAGCTCAAAACCAACCACCCTGAGCCATATTCTCTCTGGCTGGCATTAGGATTGTGAGCTGTGCCATGCCAGATCAGTTTCTGATTCTACAGAAGGAGCAGCGATGGTTCTAAGTTAATGCAGTCAGTCCTTATGAAACTTCTGTATGTCCCCAGCCCCTTTGGTAGGCACTGTAGGGACACGAAGAAATATAAGACAGGATCTTTGACCTTGAAGAGCTTGCCATCTTATTTAAGAGGCACTTTTAAATACAAATTAATTAGAAATGATATAGTCATAAAGTATTGTTTCAGTCAGCATTCTCACTGCTGTTAACCCCAAATACCTGACAACCACAACTTAGAGGAAGGAAGATTTATTTGCTTACAGTTCTGGAGGTTTCAGAGGTCAGTCTACACTAGGCCAGGTCATGCCTGTGAAGCTCGAGGAATGGAGTCAGGAACCAGAGAGAGACCAGGGGGCCTGTTGACATATATGTTCCCTAAGACTGTGTCCCCAATGACCCACCTCCTCAAGCCACATTCTACTTGGCTACCTTACCACTCAATAAATCCATTAATCCATCAATAAATTTACCCACCGATGAGATTAGAGCCCTCATGATTCAATCATGTCACCTCTAAACATTTTTCCATTCCAATACATGAGCTCCTCCAGGGCACATTCTATATACAAACAATAACAAGTGTTAAATTGCATTAATGATTAATGTCTGAATTATGTGATTATGACTATGTGTTTGTTACTATGATGGGCAGAGAAGAAAGAAGGGGTATTTGATCCTGACCTGAAGTCCTGCTCCATTTACCTGTCTGTCCATTCATCTACTCTTGTAGATGGTTGTTTCAGATCTTCTGTTCTCTCCTTAGTTCTCCAATTCCTCTATCACCATCCTCACTATTAGTTGAAGACCTTACCTTCTGTTTTATTGAGGGGATAGAAGCAGTCAGAAGAGGCCCTCTCTCAGCGCCCCCTCAGCACATCTACCTACCAACCCATTTTTGATTCCATATGTACTGTTTTGCCTCCTATTGATAGGGATAAAGATAATCCTCCACTTGCACCCTCTCTTACCTACTTCAGAAATTCTTCCCCTCTCTTCTGAATCCTTAGTTCTCATCCTCTCTCTCTCTCCCTCTCATATCATTTCCATCATAAATATGATGGCTCCTTTTCTATCCTGAGTCTACTTCCCCATCTAACCACCAACTCATTTCTCTCTTTCTCCTCATCACAGAGATAATCTTGTTGAACTTTTTCAAGCTGTGCTAGGAGAGCAGGGCAATTAATTTATCAGTGCACAGAATTTCTACATGTTTGATTCCAGCAGGATAGAAATAAAGCATTTTCCTTGGGGGGGGAACAAAAGTACTTAGATACAATAAAAAGAAAATTGGGATAAAAAGCAGCGTTTGCATATTCTAGTGTGTTTTCACAGCTAAATGTCTAGCAAGTGGATTAACAACTCTAGGCCTCAGTTTTTAAAAAAATTTCTGATTTCTTTGAGTTAAAGATATTTAGAAGACAAATCATTGGTGGATTAGGTATTATAGCACTTACAGCCATGATAGTTTTAGTCTTTTAACAGGGAATAATTTATCTTACAGAACTGCACCAAAATTTTGTTAGAAGTAGGTGGATTGTTATTTGAGAAAAATCATGGAAAATCCAAAACTGCAGTAAACAATGCTCAACTGGGAAATAGCCGAAACAGCTTCTAAAATAGTCAATCTATAGGTATCTAGAACACAAATGTGAGGTACTTCAGCCTCAAAAGCAGGGCAATCAATGTCATCTCTTTATATTACTACTGAGTGCCTGGAATGGTGGACTGCAAATACAGAAAACCACGGCCTCTTCCCTTTTTATGGTCACACCTGGTTACCTGACATCAAAGAAAAAAATACAGAAATGGAAATCCAATATTTAAAATAATTACTACCCACATTTTTGCTGGGGGGAGGGAGGCGGTCAGAAAGGAGCGACAGAAACACATATCTGCCACTAGAGCTCATTGTGCCATGTTTAATGACAAGAATCAAAAGATCAGTATTGATAGACCTGTGGGATTTTAGAATTGGATGTTTTCTTAGTTAGAAACAATCTTAGGTCCAACTCCCTATTCATTGGTATCTCACGGAAATGGAGGAAGGGGAATCTGACTAGGGATAATGGGACAAAGTGATCCCAAATGGGTGAGAGAGCAAGGAGGAAGAAATGTGTATTTTGATACATATTTCTCTAATGTGTCACTTTATGGACAAGGCAAAGGAGAAATAGGATGGCTTCTTGGGTCAGGCACTTGCTTGGGAAAAGCATTTCTTCTAGAATTCTGTACTTCAGAAAACAGAGGCAATACTAACAGAAAGGAGATTTTAAAACAATTTTTTTGGGGGGGTAGGCCAAGCTTCAAGATGATTCAGGGATGGGAAAAAAAGAATTGTATTGAAAGAGTAAATAACTGTTCCCCAAAAGAAGTGTCACAGAGGTTGAGGTAAGACCCGAGTTTGAATTCCAGAAGCATCATAGATAGTTCCATGACCTTGAGCAAGTTACTCATTTTATCTGAGCTTGTCCTATCCCCTGGTTGGGATAGATTGGGGTTGAAATCCTAGTGGCACCACTGACTGTGTGACCTTAAGCAAGCTACTTGTTCTCTGGGACTCTCCTTACCTATAAAATTAGGATATCAATACCCACCTCACAGATTGAGCATACAAAAAGTTCTAATAGAGATGTTATTAATGTGAGGATATTTTTAAGTATTTAATACAGACCACTAACTTGTAAAGTCCACCACCTTGGAACCCACCACACTTATGTCATCTGTGCATAGAGTTCTCTGATGGCCTGTCCTTCAGAGTTGGGTCAAGGTCAAGGTGACCTGTTTCAAATTGATTTTGGTATTCTCAAATTTATTTAAGCCACTGTTGGTGGGATTGTAAATTAGTACAGCACTATGGAGATCCGTAGGGAGGTTCCTCAAAAGACTGAGAATGGAACCATCACATGACCCAGGTGTACCATTCCTCAGTACCTTTCCAAAAGAATTAAAGTCAGAATATTACATCGATACATGGCTATTCATGTTTACCGCAGCACAATTCACAATACCCAAATTATGGAACCAACCTAGGTGTCCATCAACAGATGAATGGATAAAGAAAATGTGATATATACACACAATGGAGTTTTACTCAGCCATACAAAAGAACAAAATTATGTAATTTGTAGGAAAATGGATAGAACTAGAGAACATTATGCCGAGTGACATCACCCAGTCTCAGACAGCCAAGGGTCATATGTTTGCTCTCATATATGGAAGCTAGAGAGAAAATAGGAAAGAAAAGGTGCTTCATGAAAATGAGGGGAGAGACCAGTAGAATAGTCGAAGGGAATTGGGAGAGGAAGATAGGGAGGGGGCAAAGGAGGCTTGAGAAAGGAAACAGACCAAATGACATTATATTCATATATGAAGGGAGTCATTGCCAATCTCACTAGCATGTGTAAGGAGGGAGGAGGGGCACAGTGGGGTGGGATATGCTGGGAAATACACCGAGAAATGTTGTGTGCATATGAATGCTTCCCTCTGAACCCCTCTACGATGTATAATTACAATGTACCAATAAAATTCTAAGAAACTCCCAAAGCCTTGAGAAATGAGACAGCTACATAATTATTACAAAGCTTTCAGGATGTACCAGCTGCTATAAAATTCACCATCCTTTTCATTTATCCACAGTGGACACCAAATCAAAATATTCACCTTAATAGTCACCTAGAAGTACTTAAAGTTCTGAAATTTTACTCAAATCACAAATAATCACATTGGCCTTTCTGTCATATTTACTAGCTATCATTTAGAGGGATATTGTATCAAGTGTTAGGGGAACACTGTGCTTGAGCATTTCTTTGATTTTGATGATTCCATTACAGTTGCAGCTGTAATCTTTGTTCCTATTCTCTCTCGAGATGATTAGCTGAGTGAAGTGGGGGACATACATAAACATGGGTCAGAGAGGGCAAGTTGCAGAGACTCAAAGTTCCATCTTTCTATCTCCATCAGGACAGTGGCCTTCCTTAAAAATACGAACAATCAGGGCCTACATTAGTAGCAAATTCTGTGGCAGTTAAGAGGAGCTGCTATGGTAAATTTCTGGCCATTCTCAATACTTGAATACGGAACATGTGCACAAAGAAAGGAAATAACATTGCACTTTATATGCACTGTATTGTAAGTGGAAAATGCAATGTCTTAATAAAACTGTATTTAAAATTGGCACCAAAAAAAAAATACGAACAATCCCTGGAAAGGTTACAATTCACTGGAGCTTAATATGAATTGCTTTGGGTTGTACGTAAATGGGAGCATCTCATATGTATTTTAGCAAGTCCGTGTTGCCTTCCAACACTTCTCAGCCCATTGCTGAAAATTGCTTCCATGACTAATCTCAAAAAGGTGGCTACAGTCTAAACTGCTTACTTGTAAAAGACAACACAATCTCCACATGCCCTTGAACCCTCTTAAAATCCTGTTATGGAGATTCTCTATATTGCCCTGATCATCTCTTAATTCAGCTTAATCTTCTATACTCCTCCCCCAAGCCCTTCTATTGTGCCCTCTGCAACTCAGAGCACATCCTCAGCAAAATCCCCATTTCTTCATCTCCTTTACTTCTCCTTTTTGCTCTGAAAGCCATATGCTTATTGATTTCCCCCAGCCATTTACGTGGGGGCCATTTACTTTTTTATTTTTGTATGCCATGCCCAATAAGGTCTGGAGATGATCAACAAGTGTCCTCCTTAATTCAGATGATTTTTGCTTCCTCTTCCCTAAACCATTCTCCAGCTACTCTGCCTCTCTCCCACTGATGCCATTATGCATGGTCTTCCTTGCTATTCCCCTCTAGTCATTAAAGATCTGTTATTTGGATCATGGTCCTTCTTCCCACTACTTTTTTGTTACCATTCTTGAGTATGTCAGCATCCATGTGGACAGACCATAGGACAACCTAATATTTCAACTCCTTGGCCTCCTAGCATCCAATCATCTGTTATCCCTCCCTACCTCAACTATCCATTCTCCTTCTCATACCCTAGACATTGTTAACTGAATTGCTTCCAAAACTCCATTTCAAGTATCCAACTCCCAACATACCATCTTCTATTTGTATAGCTTACTTCTTGTAATCCACTCCCAACTATTCTTCATCAACATTGGTGTCTGCAGTCCTTTGATTCTACTATGCTTCCCTGTTCATTACTCCCTCATCCCCTCAGTTGCCCCTTTTATCAGCTTAGCTTCCATGACCCTTTGCTTTACTTCATCCCCTGTGTGTACATTGTTTGTGCCTTTTCCTATCACACTTGTCAGGCAAAACCCCAAATCTTTTTTTTTTAACTTTTTATGTTCATTTATTGGTGCATTGTAATTATACATTTTGATATATGTCAGAGTATGAACATCATACATGCACACATTGCACATTTAGCCCTCCCTCCAATCCCACCCTATTCCCTCCCCCTTCCCTCCCTTTCTTGCTCCGGATAGTGATTGAGTTTTATAGGTTTGTGTATGTACATCATGTGCTATAGTGTGTTTCCCTCCACTCTCCGCCCAACTCCCTCAGTTAGGTCACCTTCTTTGTCCATCTAAAGATTTCTTCTTCTTCCCTTCTAAGTCCCTTCTACGTCCCATTCTATCTAGCTCCCACAGATTAGGGGGAACATCCGATTCTTAGCATTTTTTTTTTTTTTTGCGGTACCGGGGATTGAACGCAGTGGCGTTCTACCTCCGCGCTA